>JANRGW010042255.1:0-61282 GCA_024733675.1 Psilopsiagon aymara
TGCTCTCAATCTCTTCTCTGCCCAACCTGTAGCTGTGCCTGGGATTGCTCCAACCCAGGTGTAGGCCCTTGCACTTGTCATGGTTAAACTTCATCAGGTTGGCATCAGCCCACCTCACAAGCGTGTCACAGTCCTTCTGGATGGCATCCCTTTCCTCCAGTGTGTCCACCAAACCACCCAGCTTGGTGTCATCAGCAAACTTGCTGAGGGCGCACTCAATCCCACTGTCCATGTCACCCACAAAGATGTTGACCAAGACCAGTCCCAACACCAATCCCTGAGGGGCACCACTCATTACTGGTCTCCAGCTGGACGCTGAGCCATTGATCCCAACTCTTTTTGTGTGGCCATCCAGCCAGTTCTTTATTCACTGAGTGGTCCACCTATCAAATTGATGTCTCTCCAACTTAGAGACAAGGATGTCTTGTGGGATATGTGTTTTGCTAGATTTACCATGTCAATATAGTCCCCAGTGATTAGTCAGTGTATAGTATTTCCCAGACTGCAGTTACTGTGCTATTTGATTCTTATTGTTCCTTTTCATAGATAGTTAGGCAATACTGTGGATGGTCCATCAGTTTACCTTACTGTATGCAGTCAAAACAAAAGTGTATCTGGTATGTATTTGCACAAAGGATACTTATCTAGAACATATTATCCAAAGTTATCAAAGTCTTCCAGGCTCCAGAAGACTAAGCATTCCTGACTGGAGCAAGACATTAATTCAGGGGCATCCTGCTTGGCTGTAAATTCAGTTGTGAAAAATCTGTAGAGACTTATAGTATAGTCCCCAGGGAGGACCAAATAAATAGTCATAAAGCCAATCTGACTCATTCTGAGTCCCACTCATTCTGACTCAGATTCTTTTGGTTTGTGGATTTAGGCATTTCTAAAAAGTCAAATATTGCTCAAGAATTAGTAATGTCTTACACAGAACCAATTTTCTGATGTGCTTCCTCAGGATAACTTTGAACACAGCATCTTGAGTTGAGGCTGTTTTAGAGTTATGATTCTAGATAAACAGAATATGCTGTTAAAATAAAAATTACAGTTTCTCATCTTTTAAAATCTGCATAGTTTTCTAATTTCTTTTGTATAAACTTGCTAATTTTAAGCATCTAATATAGGAAGAGCTACTTCAAAATGCATAAGTTTTTCCTTATTTTAAAAAACACAGCAGTTATTTTGTCCTATCTCTATCTGCAAGAAGTGTTTTCTCCTACATGGCTCCAGTTCTAAACCCAAAGATCCTACTTCAGTTTACAGAGTCTCTCTTATGGTCAGAACCTTACTCGATGTTATAAAGTACCTTATTTTGCCTTCTGTAGGAGTTCAGGTGTAGGAGGAGTGTCATGTTTTTTGCGACTAGAAAGATTTTCAGGGAATTCTGTGGTAACTCTTCTTCAAAAAGACCATCGGATTCTGACTGATTCATGTAGAAAAAGTCTTCTGGCAGATTCATTCCTTGAGAACCTTTGCAAACTTCCATACAAAGTTTCTCCCTTTAGTTTACTTCTGACATTTTTCTCTCTTCAAAGAAAGGCAAGATGAAGCAACGGTAATTCTGCAGAGCTGGGCAAGTTAAAATGAAAGCATATGCAAATATGATAAAAAAGCAGTTTGAGTGAACTAGCCATATAGTTGCATGTAATTCCAAATATTTACAATGAAACTAAGCTAAATTATTTTTTAGAAGCAGGCTAAGAATTGCACAGAATGTTATTCTCTGCAGGTCTCAGATTGAATATCAGGCAGGAACTGGTCTCTGGATTTGTAGTTTTGTTTGCTATTATGGTTTTTACAGCTTGCTGAGATAAATTGATATTTCTGCAAAGGGATTGCATACCTTGGAAATCTTCACTGCAGGCTCTGCTTTTAAGAAAGCATTTCTTAGGAGATCAACCCTAATGCACTAAATACCCTTTTAGGTTGTGGGCAGACTGGAAGTACTCTATGATCCCTCTTTTGCCTTGTTTAGGAATAGTAAGACAAATCCTAGAGTCCTAATAAAATCATTGCTGAAATCATTAGGCGTTTTGTCTGATTAGGGCTCAACTGTAAACTGAGCAGAAGCTTCATGACTTTCCCTCATGGAACTCTGAAGGCTGATCAAAGTTAGATTATTAATGCTGTGTGACTTATCCCTTATGAATAAAATTTAAAGGGCAGAAAAATAAGTTAAAACAGGATAGTTAAACATCAATTCAAAAATATTGGAATACCTGCTTATCTAAGGAGCACAAGTGAAATACATGCGTATGTGTTTTATTTTTATGTATTCCATAAATGAATAAACATGTACACATTTTCATTCTCATCCTTCACATCTCACTGTGAACACATAAGCATGAAAAAGTATGGAAAACAGCCTTAGAATTATGCTATCTGCAATACTGATGCTGATGAAATACTAATACTGAAATACATAACAAAACAATCACTGCCACAAATGGATCAGGTGTGCAGTGTTACATAAACCACTTCAAACTATGAGAAAACAGTTCACATGGGCCAAAAATTTTGGAAATTTTCCTCTATGTGTACACGAAGTCTTTAAGTGGCACAAAGGATATGGGCAGTGTGTAGAAAAATAACTTTTGTGGCTGAAATCTTTGTCCATTGCTGTCAAAGGTAAAATTTGTATTTGCCATAGGCATAAAACTTTATTATTTGTCATTGCATCTGCCCTGCTGATATTAACACTGGCTGCATTCCCCAAAATGCATGAAGATGCAAGCAGCTGGCAGTCCTCGTGACGATATGTAAATTACTCTGAGTGATCCTAATCTTGTATAATAAATGCCAATTTGACTCTAAATTTGTTAACAATATTTTAATGTGGTAATTGAGGTCAAGGGAGACTCCAGTTAAATGCTAAGCTATCTATAACTGTCAGTGTTAAATAGTACTTAGGTATCCTTGCTGAAAATCAGGTATCCAGGTTAACAGATATCATTGGGGTTTTGCAGCCAGAAATCAAATAAAATGTATTAGTCTTGGCAGCATGCAAGTGTATTAGTTTATAAATATGCAGCTTCAAGTATTAGCTTTTTGGACTTGTTTTGTATTACAACAGACCAGTAATTGTGCTTCTTCCACTTCTGTGTATAATTTTGATTAGAAATCAAGTAATAAATGCATGCCTAAAGGCTTCTGGAAATTAACTGACATGTTCCTGTTCTGTCAGCTGATGGACGAGGTTCAATTTTAACCAATTTTATTCATGGTTTCACTTATCATTGCTTCTTTAGAAAGCTTTCTAACACTGTGATGGACATGCAAGTGGTGAACTTCTCTAGCAACTACTGGACTGAAACGGTTTTGCCTATTATAATGTTCTGCTTTTCCTTGAAGGTGTTGGTATTCATCAAAAGCATGTAGGTAATTGCGAGTCAATGCGTGTCCATTCTCTTCTTTCAGCTTGGATTGAGCTGCAGCAGGTATGGTGAGAAGTTTTAGGCAATAACCTTCCTCATTCCCCCTCAATTTAGCAACGCTTATAAACATGAAGGGTCCTACCTTTCCTTTAAACCCAGGAGCACATTTATAATACATAATTTCAACAGCTTTTTTTTTTTTTTAGGCTCACAAGTATCTCAAAAATTTTTTTCTTTTCTTCAGTTCTTGTGGATATTACAGCTGAGTGCTATTTCAGCCAAAGCAGACTTGCACCAATTTCCTTATCCTAGTTTTGTCCCTTGTTAAATGATCGCTAAGTTCAGCATAAGTGAAAACATCTTCTTCAATGGAAATCAGCCTCCTTCAGTCTCATTAGCTCCACTATTTGCAAGGTAAATCATCAACTGACAATAGTAGCCTGTCTCCTTACATTACATGTGGAAGCATACAGCAGCTCTGGGACCACTAGTGCAGCCTCCTGCACAATGCATGTGGAAGAGATTACGTGAAACACATAGCACAAGTCCCTCACTTTCTTTAGTCTCACATAAGGAGAATGGTCTTCTTATGACAAAAAGGCCTGGGGAACCCCCATGCAGCCCTTTGCACTGGCATGGACTTTCTGTGCTCTTTGAGACAAGTTACAGAATTTCTCTGCACCACCCTTAGTGGTAAGAAAATGGTGAGCTATCTGCAAAATGCTGCTCTTTAAGTCCTTGGACACTTTACACACTCAGATGCAGGGAGCTACTGGTGAAGGGGACAAAAGGCTATGGTGGATGAGAAGGAGGTGGGTTTAAAGCACTGCAGAATGGCAAGGATAGATGTGGAAAATGTGTTGGTCCTAGCCCATTTGCTTCCAACAGTGTCTGAATGGGACAGAGACAATGGCTTCTTATCCAGAACTCTCTACAACTTGGAGCCCTGTTCTTTGTGGAGGAATGTTAATGTCCTAATAATAATGATTTCCAAAGATTTAGAGGATTTATCGTTTAATCCAGGATTTCAAACCTCTATAAACAATTCCCGTTCAATTTTGATTTGAGGAATGAAGGGGTAAAATCTTGTTTTATTTGACCCTCTAAATATAAACTGCTGTCTTCCATTCTGAATACTCAGGACTCATACTTTGTAGATGGCATTATTACATATAATTACCCTGAAATCTATCCCACTTAATCTGGTTGGTTAGGGTTTTGCCTAGCACCTTATAAACTTTGCAGATCTTATAGGTCTGTACTGACTGAATCACCAGATAAGTAATAGCTTCAATAAAATCTGCTCTGGTGGAAACACTTCATGATCAGATTTACAGAGGGAGTAAAAAAGTTCTGGATATAATCCTTTCTTTCCCTCATTATTAATGCTCATACAGGACAACTCTATATAAAGTATGCTTATTCAGTAAATAAAGGGACTTCATGATAGGCCAGTTAACAAAAAGCTGATGTTAAATTTGAGCTGATTCAATTATTTCTGCTTCCACTGATTTCAGGCTCCCATTACATGCAATGGGGATGTTTGTCTGGGGGAAAAAGGGGAGGACTTGGCAAGGAATTTAGGATTTAGCCCCTGGGCTTCAAAATGGATTTAATAAAAACAAGTAATAACCTGCAATACACCATAAACCCTGCAAGGTATGAGGGAGAAGGTTGGCTGAAAACAACTGTACTTTCAATCCCAGTGTAGAACAGGCAATTCATAGTTAACAGTAAACGTGGAAATCTGATTCAAATCCCATTGAAGTCAGTGCTTGTTACCCAGACTTTGAATCAGGTGGGTGGTTTATGCTGCATTCACAGGTCAGCATAAGGTTCCTAAGAATCATCAGCCATTTTGTGTTAGTGTGGTTATAATTTCAGTGATTCCCAAGTACATTTAAATGCAGCATCACAGATGCAACTGTTAACTGTTAGTCCTTATCTGCCTGTTTGCAAATTACACTCCTTCGAGTATTACTGTGGCACCTGGGCAAAAGATTATGCTATAATCTGGAGAAGTGGTGCTATCAAGATTATCGTAAAAATACAACAGGACTGAATGCAATGTCTTGATTATCGCACTTTTGTATGTTGTTTCAGAAAAAGGTCCTTGTGTTTATTAGCAGCCAGGGCTGGCATACAAAATCATTATTAGTAGCCAGGCTTAGAGCAGCTGGAGCAGTGCAATGGCACTGAACACAGAAGAAGCAGTTCAGGCACAGAGCATCTTTCGTCTAGTGGTATTTCCTGCTCATTCTCAGGGGAATCCAACTAAACCCTGGACATCCAAACCCAGAAAATTGCTCTGGCCTTGGCTGGACTAATAGAAGTCATAACTTCAATCAGGCACTTATTAGTTGCTTTGCACAGATCATATGAGGTGCTTTTGTTGGTGGTAAACAAGTGCAATTGCAGCTTGGAATTGTCAATGAATTTTTTTCCTGTCTTTGACTGCTCAATATAAGGTTAGGGTTGGGTCATATACCAGGGGCTTTTACCAAATTAGTGCTATCAGGAGAACTATACTTAAATGGAATTCTCTCTATGTAAACAATTTCACCTAGTTCATTCCTCTGCATTTTGT
Source organism: Psilopsiagon aymara (assembly GCA_024733675.1). Classification (NCBI taxonomy): domain Eukaryota; kingdom Metazoa; phylum Chordata; class Aves; order Psittaciformes; family Psittacidae; genus Psilopsiagon; species Psilopsiagon aymara. The sequence goes on from JANRGW010042255.1 coordinate 5,965, forward strand.
CTTTGACAGTTGGTATGAACATATGTAACAATTCAGACAAGTCAACAAATGAAACAATACATAAAATATCTTATTTTGAAAGAGACGACGGTGTTTGCATCAGGTCTTGCGCTGCCGCTTCAACCTGAAAGTTGCAGCATCTGATTTTTATTTGTCTTTGAATAAGATTTTCCAACTTGCTTCTTGATAGGGGGTCCTAGGTAAAATCTAGGATGTTTCCCTGAATTTAAAAAAGATAATTTGCAATTTTACTAAGCCCTAGGCAATATTGTGAAGTAATTACCATGAGCAATTCTGTACTGCTATCATGCAAAGTTACTCACAACTTGAGTAAAGTTGTGGCCACATAAAGAATGTGTCTTTGTAAATGAAATCTGAAAGAATACAACCAAGGCTGCATGTCATGCATTTGCCCTTCAGGATGAGCTTGATCACACGAAACGACAGAGCTGTTCTTGTTCCAGAGGTTATTCCAGGAGCAGATCATCCCCAGAAACAGGAAAGAAAAATAGCATAAGAGCAATGCAGCTACTTAGTGAAATTCTGTAATGCTATCTGGCTTTAAATTCCCAGATTAGAAGACTAGACAACTTCAAGTATAGACTTTGTAACTTCATAATTCATGAACTGATTAATTCAGAGCTTGTATTTAACTGATGACTCTAAATCTGGGGTAACTGGAAGTCATTGAGGATCGGTATCCTTTTAGATCAACCACTTCTCTTTTTAATAACACATTGGTGATACACTAATATCTCTCTAAGCAACAGTATAAGCAAAGACTATTTCTAATAGAAAAGGAGGACAATTTTCATTAAATAATGTCACTCTATCAGCAACAGGGAGGGAGGTAATGTTATGAAGGCAAATTGTATGCTCTGAAAGTTTAAAATTAAAGGAAACTGATGAATAAAAAGAAATCTGGGTGAGAAGGTTAGTAATGTTTCTTCTACAGACATAGCATAAAGCTAGCTTACAAAGGCACCAACAGGTAACAAAAGGTATAAATGCTCTACCTACAGAAGCTCACATGTCCTAAAGGGTAATGCACAAGTTTTCCATGAGTGGAGATGTTTCTTGTTTATAATATTAACAGCATTTTGCATGTGTTTAATCAATGGGCTTTTAATCAATTACCTTTGTTTGGGTTTGTGTGTTTATTTTGATAAATTATTTTAATATACTCTAATTTCAATTATGCAAGTGTAAGCTGGTGTTCACTGATCTCTAGTTTGAAAGGAGTGCTTTCACCACTGACAAGAATTAAATTGAGTTTTTGTATTCTTCATGACTAGAAAATGATCCTCTGTTGTGTATGACACTGCTAAGACTTTATCTCAGAATATCTGACAATTAAACCCTATTGAGAAGTTCAAGTATTATATCTACATACTGGTCGTTGATTGACAGCAGTCCATATATTCCTGAAAGTTTCTGTGAAGGTGACATTATGTAAATAATTCTCTTCATTAGAATATTCTACCACTTGATCTTTTTTTTAAATCTTGCTTGATATTCTGTGAAATGAAAAAAATAAAATTACTGACATTTATGAGAACATCCTCACCCACATTGTACGGAATATTTTTAAAATGCTTTTAGAATGTTACCTTTCGAACGAGCACTTCTGCAGAAATAAATATGAACATTTGCAATCTAAGGAGTGAAGAAATGCTATAAAATGCAGGGAAAGAGTTTGAATCAGTTGTAGGTATTTCTCTCTAGGTATATTTTCACAGTGTGTACACAAAAACAAGATGATGATGCTGTTCCTCTGGCTGTCTTTGAATGCTGAACTTCATGCATCACACCACAGAAGAGATAGTGCTGACAGTACTGTGGTCCATGTGCTCTTATCTCCCTGCTCATATCTCAGACTTTCTCACCCTATTGGTCTCCATTTCTCAGTAGTACAAGAATTGCTGGGGAGCTTCATGTGAGTCCTTAATGCTTACCACTTTGTGGTTTAGAAAACAGAGATGGTCTGCTGGGATGACAAACTGGGTCTTCAATACAGCTGCAGGTCTGAAGTCTAATTCTTAATCTTTCTGTCTCTGTTGCTTTTATCTGGACCAGCCATAGAAGGATCTTCAGCACTTGTCGCTTGTCAAAGTGGGTTTCATGGAGGTTGTCCTCATCCTTTGTATGTACAAAATTCTCTGTAAGACTACTCTGAGCACCTCTATGCTGGTGCTGCTGAGATAGGTATACATTTTCAGACCAGAGTGAGGGTTATATCTATTATTGGGCAGTAATTAGGGTAGCAGTGTGGCAGGACCTATAAAACTCTGATATTGGCCTCTTTTTGCATGGACACCCCATGATCTTGATAAAATTACCAATGCCAATATTTTTCACAGTAATTTCTGTATTTCCTTCTCTAATTTCTCTTTTGTATGTATCCTGGGAAATAGATGTGTTTGGAAGTAAAGGTGTTAGTTATGAAAATTTGTACAGATTTATGGACTTTCAAAATGTAAAATGGCATGAAGTGTTGATTTGAGATATCACTAATGGTGTTATCTTGCAATTATCAGAGCTGGCAAAGTATAAAAGAATCCTCTTTTATGTTAGTAATAAACTTCAGCAAATGTGTAATTAACAACTGCACCTGGAGCAGTCACATTTTAAATGACTTGAAAATTTGCCAATTTGTTTCCATGCATGTGAAAAGGAAAAAAACTACCACAGAACAACACAGCTGCAGATGCTTCCATGAAATCTAGTGCTAAACAGTGTCATCTACACATGTAATGTCAAAGTTTTTAATACTTGCTTCTTTGATAAAACTTGATAAAAGTCAAGTTTCATCCAATGTTGAATTTTTGTATCTACTTAGAAATGCTATGCCTTAGAAATATTTCAGAGTTGCTGCTGACACACCTTTTAACTACAGAAGCACATTAAATTCACTATAATCAGAACACAATTATTTGATTTATATTATGAAACAACTAGGTTAGTGCTTACAAATACGGTTATAGAAGAAAGGAAATAAAAAATGCCCATCTTAACTAGTAGGAAAACTGTGATTAATCATCCTGTTCATGTAAACAGGGTTATTGTTCTTTTTATAACATGACATCAAGCCAAAAGTATGTGATTGATTTTGTAAATCAGTCACTACCCTGTTCATACCATCATGTTTTTTCTTTTAATGCACTCTGCATTAATATCCTGCCTCTGGCTTGTTTCATTTAATTTCTTCCTTGCCAGTAGAAAGTAAGCAGCTATGTATGTTTGAGGCAGTAAGCACTTCTCTTGAAAAAAAAAAATCACTGGAAAAAAACCCAAGAGAAGGTAGAATTTAAGGATCTTCCAGTGGGAATTCAATGATGAGAGTGATAAGCTTGGTTTATGTTTGAAACTAAGGAGTTAGATTTTCTGTTAGGCTTTCAGAAATTGCTCCTGCAATAGTAGCTTTACTGCTGTTAAACCTCTCACGTAATATGCAACAGCTTTCTGACTCCTTATAAGGATTTCCAATATCCAGGAATGGTATATAACACTCAAGACTATATCCTGACCTTCAGCTCTATGACTAACAAGGCCATTTTTTCACTGTCCTTGTGTCCTTCTGAAGCACTAAGCTTTTTCTCAGCCTCTGTTTTTATTCTGATCACTAACCAGGCAATAATTCAGTTAGCTGAATTTCTGGTCATAGACATAGGGAATCAGCAAGTCATAAAGCCAGAAATCTAACCAGAGGGGATCTGAACTACAGTTTGAATTCTGTTTCATTTGTGTTAAACTATTTATTGACCCCCATATGCTGGAGCTCTTCATAATCCATTTGATAAATTCCTAATAATTATCATAAATACTGAAAGCACAGATCTGTTTGTTGTCACTGGCCTTTTTTTGTTCAAAATAACTTTTCTTGAATCATTAGTAAAAGGTAAGATTAAGATACTGGGAGCTTCAGCATATGTTTTAATAAGTGCTGCATCAAGAATATACTGATGACAGTGTCAAATAATTTTCTAGTATATCTTTTAACACCTGTCATCTACTGAGACCATCTACCTTTGTCTGTCTTGTACTGTTGCTATGGATTGCATTGCTATGTTTCAGTTGCTTCTGAAGTTTCTCCAGGAAGTCCTTTTCCTCACAATTTTTTGTTTGCGTTTGGTAAGTTTTACCTCTTTCTATAAGCATCCAATGTCCACATTTTAAACATATTCAACATGTCCTCCTAATTCTGGAGGAGACAAGTTGTTGACTAAGATTTATTGTATTTCTTCTTTTGTGATGAAGTCTCTCCATTTAACATCCAATATCTTTCATAAGTGCATATATTTTAGAAGATGTTTCAGTCTAATGTTTTAGTAGATCTCCACTTCTATCCAGCTATGTGTTAACATTTGTAGGGTCAATAATATAGATTGGTCTTGGCACTTGGCCCTTTCAGATGTCCTCATACTGGTCTGTCAAGTCAGGAAGGCTTGGCTTGAATTGTTGTTGAGACTGCAAGAAACATCTGGAATTATACTGAGTGAACCTGAAGAAATGTCGCAGTATTAAATCACTTTGCAATTCTTTTACTGTATGTTTCTTTGAACACCATGGTAAGTGTACTGCATCAAGAATCTCTCATTCCTTTTTAGTAACAGCGTGGTGTGGTGTTTATCTATGGTTTTGTGTATTTTTAGAATTTTCTGTTGTCTGTGTCAGGAAACTGGTCTCGTTATCTGCTGAGAAATCTTAATTTCACATTTCTTACAGTTGGTTAAAAGATGGTGTCTCTTTAAGTACTTATTTTTTTGTGTCCTTTTAATTCTTCTGTCTTTAGTTTCTGAGTTTGATTCTAAAAGCCTGCTAATCTCTGGCCCACAAGATGGTTATATGAAAGTGTTCTTCCTCCTTGTGCTACTTTATCCTTCTGTTATACCTCTGGATCTTGTGAAAACTATTCGTTTTAGACCAGTACCTATTTCACAGCCGCCCCTGTCCCAGCCAGCTGCTTCATTACCAGGGCAGCTGGACAACATCTGGTTTGTATATGTACATCAGTGAGGCTAAGATGACTGCAGCATCCCAGCTGAGCCAGGGACATTGTCACCACCTGGAAAAGCCCTTAGACCTTTGTTGTTTGTACAGTATGCAGAATGCCTTTTATTGTAGTGCAGTGTGTATTGATGCTCACATCCAGGAAAACTAGCCTATTCCTCCTCTTCAGTTACGTATTGTTCTGTTTCATGGGCTTATTTCACATCTGCTGGCAAATATCTTCTACAAAAGATAGCAAAAGGCAGGAGATGACATGGTTGTATTAGAGTAGCAAGCAGTTTTTAAAGGTTTTTGTGTTTGGAATGGAGAAAAGGCCAATAGCTTACTACTAACCACATGATCAGAGTAGTTAAATGGACAGCCACATATTTAAAGCTGTGGCAGTAGATGTGGGGCTGTTTGTTCAGTGCTATCCCATCACAGAATTACACAGCTCGCTGTGGTTGCAGTCTGATAATTATTATTGATTCGCTCTCAGGCTGTCAATCTGGGTACAGCGCTAAAGCAGTCCATGATGGACAGAAAGAGGATTGGACAGCCACCATCCAACGAGGAAACTTCATCTTGAAAATGAACTTAGATGAGATGGTGCTAGTGGATAAGGGTAATTGATGATTGTTTCAGAGTGGAAGAAGGGAAAAAAGAGAGATAAAAAATTCCTCTTTGGCATTCATCCTTAGTGTCCTGTAGCACTCCAGGGACTGTCTGCAAACTCTATATAAAGTTTCTATTTTCAATGGTTAGCCAAATATACCACTCTCGCTATAAGTAGTATTTAGCTTAGGGTCACCAGGATGCATGAGAGAGACATAACAGTACCTCAGGGAAATAACTTTTCTCAACCCAGACCTATGATCTTGATCTATTTTTGAGTTACTAAACATAAGCAAATCTTAGTAGTTTAGGCTGGTTAAAATGTTTAGTACTTGAGATCTAGCTCTTAGCACAATGAATCATTATACTAAAGAGTTGCACCAGCAGTAATGAGGCAGTTATACATTGTATTTTGAAGCATCCATGTGTGTTGTATATTTCTTTATAAATCTGCTCTGTCAACTCATGAGAGAGTAAACAGTCACAATAGTAGAGCTGGACAGTGTAAGTTGGCCAGAGCCTCATTTTATGATGTGGTTAGCATTTGTATTTTTAAAACACTATGCAAAATGCTTGAGATAGAGAAATCAGAGCAGGTGGAATAAAAACCTACCTACACATATTGATCCAACTTTTTAGCTGAATTATACCCAGGATTTTATTTCAGCACCAATAATCTTTGTTGCAATTTCCTTTGCTCTTTTACTAATTTAAGTTGAGCCATTGTGTTTCAGATGGATTTATTTCTTGTTGGTAGTCTTGCATGCACAGGACATCTGGAACCCCGAATCTCCTATAAACCCCACAAACCACTGTGTGAATTCAAAAGTGCCAGCTGGAAGCAAGCACTGTTGATGAGGCTGCCAGCTGGCAGGGGTACCTCCAAGCCAATCCTGCAAAATAAGCTTCTGGGCAGAGGGAAGCAGATGGAGGCCCTTCCCTCTTCAGAACCACCAGATTTGTTCCAATATAAGTGCTGTGGAGGGAAAATAGGACAAATAGTGTTATTTTCCAGCTCTGATATCTTCAGCAGACAGGGCATGCACAAATCTTCTGGCAAGACAGCAAGGAGTTTGCTTGCCATCTGAGGGTTTGTTGGCGATCACTGTTGGCTTTCTTGTAGGGGTGACTTCTTATTTGCTCTTCATGTTTGTTTTCTTCATGTTACCTTTCAACTAATGGCCACTGCCTTAATGTAAGTATTTTCCCCTGTATTTCTTTGTCGTTTGACTGCTGTAATATTAAACTTCAGTTGTGACTGACAGGGACTGTGTATCTGGGAGAATTCACTCAGATTTTCATAGAGGACTTCGTGGATACCTATCTTAAGTACCTAAGCTATCAGGACAGTCTCCCAAGATTTTTATAGAGGAAGAGATGGGCTCCTGAAGAGGACAAGTCTGAGCAAATGTCTAATTTATATGACCTGACTCAATTTCTTGAAGAGCTTTTCTGTCCTCTCAGTGTGATCAGAGATTACTAGTAAAAGCAGAGATCTTAAGGTAGCTCATATGAACAGCAAAAGCAACCCTTCCTTTCTGATGCTTGTCATTGTTTCCAACCAGGGATGATATCCTCCACAGAACAGTACAGAAGAATGAAATGCAATCAAGAGTGTGCATTCCCTTTCCTGCCCCATTCAGTAGACATGAGGAATGGTACATCCACTCTTACTGGTGTTGTAAGGGAACAAAAGGATTACCTCCAGGGCCATAAGGGCTGCCTAAAGGACTGCCAGTCAACAGAATGGAAGGTGTAAGCCTGGTGAGAAGGTTCTATAATCTTCTTTGTCGATAGATGGGAAGGTTTATAGTCTGGGATATAGCTAGAAAATGGCTCATCCTGCTTGCCTTTTATATTCTTTCTTTTTAGATGAGCTTTCAGATAAAGTAAAATTGCATTAAACTTTCAATTCCTGTATCTCATCTGCAGAACCAGAATATTTCAAACCTCATAAACATTTGCTGTCAGTCTGGGACTAATTGTACCAGCCATCAACCAAGTTTATCCTCAAATTCTGTGATAGGACAGAGCTTTGAAATGAAAGTGCCTGGATTTATGTTGGGAAAAATCAGGACTGTGATGGAAAAGACATCATTATTTCATTTGTGACTCCAACATTTCCAGTTTTACTTTGATTGCGTAAAGATTTATAAACAGCAGATAATAAAGTCAGATCTTCTGTGTCCAGTTTCTTGGGGCATCTCAAAGGATTCTAATGCTTAACTTGGCTCCGCTATCCACTACTGTCCACAGAGCAGACTCTTGTTCGGATTATTCCTGTCCTTCTGATTCATACTTTCTACAGAAGAGCACTGTACAAAGGTTCTCCTCTGTCTTATCCATTTGAATGCTGTCTCTCAAAGGCTGAGGCTGAGGCCAAGAAAGATTTTCCTGTGTGCATCCACAGAGAGTCAAATAATGTTTGCGCTGGCACAGCACCTTTGCTGCTGACAGATCTACTACAGCTTCACCAGTCGCCAAAGCAATAGTTTCAGCCTTCAGCAGCAGGAAGGTCCTGAGCAGAGTGTGAGAAGAGCCCTGATGTTGCAGAGGATGCAGCAATGCCATGCCCTGTCTGCAAAGGGCACTTACCTCTTCTAAAAGGCATTACTGAAATGTCATACTGGAGTGATCAAATCAAGCCAAGCTTCCCAATGCTTTACTCTTTTAAAGGAGTTATAATCAGCATGAATTTTAGGTGAGACGTGGGAATAATAGTGCTGTTTGTATTTGAATTATTTTGTTGGCCCTAAGTAGTGCAGTTTTACTTCCCTGCCTTCTAGTTAAAGGCAGAGCTAGACGCAGTGTTGGGCAAGAACATCAGACTGGACACAAGGAGACGCAACTGGGTGTGTGCAACAGACCATGCATCCACAATCAGAGAGGCTATCCAAACTTTGGTGCCCTGTTTACAATATGTTTCAATATAGGTCAGGTGGTGTTTCAAACTCTACAAGGCTCCCCAGTAGTGTGTGTTTACACAACTGCTTGTATTTCATGGCTGGGATGCCCTCCCTGTGTATCTTAGATGTCCCCCATTTTCTCATACTTGCTGACTTTCATGGTCATAACAAGGTCTGTCTAATTCTCCGTCCCTTCCCAGAAATTGTGAATTGAATAAGGCTGTGTAAGTTGAAGAATTGTTTCTCTGATAAGATTGTGGTTTTTCACTGCTGATATTAATTTGTATCGTTATATTAACTAGGTTTCTTGGCTATCCCTGCTTGCGGCAACAATAACTGCTAGTCCTGGTCCTGGGCCAAGCTGCATAAATGCCAGGAGAAAACAGTCAGCTGCCCACAGGCTATTTGTGCAGCACTCATAAATGGCTTGAATATCACTTTAGGTACTGCAGCCTTGGAAGCCTTGGTTTCAATAGCTTGTCTTAGAACTGGGTTGCTCTGTGACACAGCTTATTGGTTTGCAGTCCCTGTCCCAGCCAGGCTGCAGGCCAAGGAACTGAGATACGCCTGGGACACATCAGAGTGAGGGGTGTGGCTCAGAGAAATGCAGTTCATCCGTATTTTGTCTACTTGGCAGCAGAAAGAATCTGTGCCTCCGTAGATGCTCATTCTTAGGAAATATCATCCCATCCTGTGAGCTTGTCAGCTTGGCTTTGCCCAAGCCGCTCAAATCCCTCCCAAACTGTGGGCCTCTGGAGCCACGTGAGGATTATGTGCTGTGAGGATCAGGACCAGGAAGATGGAGCAACACATTTTACTCTCCTGCATAGGCTTCTTATAGCACATATAATTGTTCTTTGACTTCAGGGGCCATTTTCTGAAGTTACAAGCTGTGACTTGAGGGCTTCAGCAGGAGCTAATCCCATGTCCTGATAAATGCCTCCAAAGGCAGCATAGAGGAGTAGAGGTGAAGGCATGGCAATAGTGGTGACGGCTGTACTCCAGGTGCTGTGCCAGAGGAATAATTGATTGTATCAGGCAAATGATGGGAGACTGCTGTGCTCCAGCAGGGATGACTGTGTCTCTCTCACTCATAACCAGCGGAAAAGGAAAATGGTGGGTACTCACTTTAATGAGTAATACAAGAAAGAGACTGTTCCATCAGTTCCTCTGAAGAACACCAGTGATTAATGGGTGTCAGCAGCATATTTTCTCCTAGCCCAAAGAATGCCTGTGTGATCTTTACTGTGAGAGGCACAGGATTACAAACTCGTGTGTGGGGTGCATTTTCTGGAAGCTAGAGGCCTGCAATTGCTGGGAAGAAAGCTTCAGCTGAAAATATTGAATTTCTTTAGATCCCTAAGCAGACCTGCAGGTATCATAATTGATCACAGAACACTGTAGGCTGGTCTGAGATGTGCAGAGATGCAGCAGAAAAAGGCGCCATTCCGCAGCTGCTTCATTCTGCCTCTTTCTCCATCACACTGTCATGTCTGCTGCCCTGGGTTTTTCAAGCATCTCCTATACCTCTGACAATTGTGTGATAGCTATTGCCAGATGACAGCTGTCACTAGAGACTTGCCTCTATAACTGTGTGTATATGCATTTTGTTAATCCTGTCGTGTTTTAAATGAGTCCTTTGAGACTGTGACACCACTACTTTTCTCTTACAGTACTGATATAGTATTCTGTGCACTCATTAGGAAGTAGGAATGTTTTAGAATTAGGAAGATTTCTTCCTAAGGCTCAGTGGTCTTACAGTAATGTTCTGCACTGTGTAGTTAAATTAGTTTCAACAGTTTTCTAAGCAGCAGCATTACTGCCCTCCTAGTAACAGGGTAATAATCTAAAATGAGACTCCCATGCCACTGTAGGTATAGAAACCACTGTGATATTTATTTCTTACATGCCGCAAGTCTGGGTAGTCAGATCTTCCACAGAAGCACCGTCTCCTGATTTCTGATCCAAGTTGGGGTGGATACTAGCCTCATGAAAGAAGAGCACAATAATCCTATAAATAGTTGGGACACACTTGTACATCATTTGAATGAGACTCTGTCAGTCAGCAGGTAAGCAGGTTTTGTAATAGAAAAGAATCTGGTTTGCAGGAGGTACCCTGCAGTCCCACCACTTGGAGCAGGTGTTACGATAAGATAATGGTCTCTTGTAGTAACCCTTGTGAATCACAATCCTTGAGGAAAAAGTAGGGACAAGCCCTTCAAATTGGGTTTCAAAAGCATATAAAGAATTGACCTTACAGAGGTAGTTCAAGGAATAACCTAATCTTTCTGTCCCATATCCCCCCATGTACAAAAGCTTGCTTGAAATTGAAAGGAGGGAGGGGAAGCTTGTAAAGGTGGTGTTGATACCAAATAAAGAGACTGGTGTCCCCACAAAATCATTTTACAGCCTCTCTCTGCAATCTGCAGAGGATTAGAGGTTTGCAGCATGTTTATGTCTGGCTGATTCCAAGGAGGGGTTGCTGCAAAATGGTTATCAGTGTAGAATCAAAGCATAAACAACAGCACCGAAGTAGAAAGCCTAACGATTTGAACGAATCGAGTGGAAGAAATATGTCTTACAGACAATGTTGCTTGAAGAAAATATATTTTCTGATTTAGGTTTTTTTCCATTATTAAGCGATAGTAAACTCATGTACACTCACAGCCTTGTCTTCTGCAAAACCAACATAATTGTAACAATTAAAGATTGAAGTGTGGACTTCTGAGATGATCCCTTATGACCTACACTTTATTAGATTTATGTTACCTTTTGATATGTTCTATTTGCTGGAAGCCCCAGCATCCTATCATTATGATTCAAACAGGCTTTGCTCTCTGCTTACAAATAATTGATGCTCCCTTTGCACAAAGCATAGTTTTTAGCTGATAAGCAGCAGGGTAATTGGCACCTTCACAGGATATTAGGCAGAAAAAAAGCATCACACTTAGCAGACAGGAAGCAGACAGGAGAAAGTAACCAAATAATTGTGGTATTTGGTGTAAGCGAGGCTAAATACTACTTGATAAGTTCCATATGCTTGTACTTCCTGTAGTAAATATTAAGATTTCTGTTTATCAGCAGAGATGGGGTGTGGGGAGTCTTTGCGACATGAACATTTGTAAGAGAGGTGCTCTGTTAGCAGTATCTGTACTGAGTATGGTGTAATCATTTAAAGCCACAGTGCAGTTTGAAACACATCTACCTGAAGCATCTCTGTGGTCCTGTGTTAGCTAGTGGGCATGACATAATTAACAGCACTGTCATATCAGGTAGGTGGCTATGGATAAATGCTGAGTGGAAGTGGATTCCTGTGTATGTTACACATTGTGCCTATGGGCTTGCAGCCTTGAAAAAAAAAATGGGGGGGGGGAAAGGTGTATTTTTGGGAGCCAAGAAATGCTTTCAAGTCTAAAATCATACTCCATGCACTGCAGATAGAAAGCTTCTTGGCTGCAGTCACTGGCAGCGTCACTGTCTCTGTCGAAATATTTTTAGTTGGACTGTGCTCTGCTATTCTGGTACTACTTTTGTGGTGTCCAGCAGCTAATAGCTATACATTTATTTTGAAATTACCCTTTCAGGTTCAGCCATGTACCTGTTAAGTCTAAAACCATTGAACAAATGAGTCATATCAAAAGTGCAATCTCATCAAATTTAGCTTCTTAAGTTTACGGTGGTATTTTTAACAAGTGTGCCATTTCTCAACGGTAATTGCTTTTCTTTATTTTCTCTGTACAGATTATGGACTTCATAGTAAATGTATGGGTGCATCTTTAATCTTGCGAGTCACTTGGATACTACTGAGTGCACTGGAAACATGTATAAATAGAAAGGTTAGAAATAAGTGTAACTATGTAGTGCCATGCACTATTTCTAGCAAAAGCATTTCTGTTTAGTAATATCCACTTTAATTAGCTGCTACTTACACCTTCCTTATGTGCTGTGTAAGTGTATGAGGGGAGGAGAATGTTAAGTTAACAGAGTAATTTGGCGATGAGCTAGATTCTATTTTCCAGACATTGGCTAATTCTTAATGTTTAATATTTATTAAAATATCCGTTTGAATGTATAAGAGCACCAATATATATGTATGAGGTTTAACTATTACTCTAGGGTTACAAATGCTGTGGCAGTGTATTTTATTAGATAAGAGTAAAAGGTGTCAGTGGAAATAAGACCTATCACATTATACAACAGCTCATTCCCAAGACAAGCACTTGTGTCTGTCCTGGTGATGGTGTTGCTGTATTTGTTTTCCAATTACATCTTGAGTGAACTCAATAGAGCACAAGGCATGATGGGAGAAATCGCCTTTCACTGCAATTACTGTTTATGGTCTGCCCACAAATAGGTGAAGAACATTCTCACCTATCCTCCTTACTCGATTTCTGAGTACATTCCTTAGTATTTGCACCAAAATGTGAACCTGCAGCAAAAAGGAGCCATCTAGCAGAGCTCTTTTGGGTTCAGTCCTATTGCTCACTGGCATGCACAACAATTATACCAGAGAAGAGGATTGATTTCTCTAACCAATTATGTTTAAACATGCTAAGCTTGTTATTGAGCTACATTGTTGTTATGTAGAACACAGTGCTTATGTGGTACAGCTCTTTCCACCAATACTAATTATGAAATGAGTCCTTGCTGTCTTCACAAAGCATAGATGGTGACAGTCTAGGTCTGAGTAACTCACATAGGGGGGCAGCATGTAATAACTCTTCATATCTCATATAGTTTGGGTAATTTTGGCTGCATGTGTCTTGCTGTAGTGCTTGTCAAACAGAATTAGTATTTTAAAAGCTCATAAATTTGTTATAATATCAAATTTCACTGAGTTTTTTTCTGTGCATTGCACATCTCCAGAAATAACAATCTGCTTTGAATCAGAAAATAAATGTTCAATTTTTCTCTTCTGGGCAAAAATATAAATATCAGTTTTGTTGGAGAATACTCTCAGTTGCTTCTTTAATATTATGGCAATTATATTTTTTCTCAGAGTTGTGGAATATCTCATATAATTATAGAACATTCTATGCCATTTTAAAAGTTTTATTTAGCAGCTTCACTATGATGAGCATTGTTGGTCTGTTATGGCTCGTTACACATGAACCATGTGTATACATGTTTATCTCATTTAAGTGTGCAGAAGGGCCTTTAGCTCATGGCAGTGTTCAGCATTCCATAGGTGCTACCATGCATTAGTATCACCCTTGTGGTGCTTGACGAGCCAGCTCCTGAATGACACTATTTCTGCAGCTCTGATTTCACAGACTCTACCAGTGTCAGCCTTGCTGCTGTAGATCATCAGGCCACCACATGAGGGTCTGGAGCTGAGCTCTTGTTGAAACTGCACCCATGGCTTACTGTGGTCTGCTTCTCCAAAGCCTGCTGCTATTCCCACTGCGCTTTGAGGAGTGTGAGATTCCTGTAATATTCCTTGAATATCCCTGGAATCTGGAGGGGTTACCATAGCATTTAGAGAAATAAACCCTTCCTGTATTAATCATAATTTCCTTCACTCTTCTGGATCAACAGTTTGTTATTTACTGACATTTCATCCCACTTAGTCTCTCCTTTTCCTGGAGCCTTGCTTGACAAAAGTAAAGTATACACAGAAATAAACCCCCCCCAACTCGTATCATCTACTTTGGTGAGGAATCCTGCCTCACATGACAGAGCACTTTCCCTCCAGCTGGAAAAGGAGCATTCAAGTCATCAGATCCAGAATGAGATGAGTTTCCCTCAATCCCTTCAGCCACTACTTATCTGTTGCTGCCAGGTGCTTTTTAGCAACATAAGCCACTGATAGAGTTGCTGAACACATGCAGTGTTGTCTTCTCTGTCTGGTTGAATTGAGCATTTGGAAGAAACAGCAAAGCCATGGGGGCTGCACCTAGATTTTTCCTGTAATTTGTAGGATGTTAATGCCTGTGGCAAGCTGAGAAATATCTTTTAAAATATATGCTCTGATGTGTTAAATTAGGAGGAAAACTTAAAATACTGCCCTGTGGTGTTGGTCATTGCCTCAGATGTGACTCTACATTAAAAGACTTGTGCTAATAAAGGAAATAACACTTTTCCTCGCATAGGACATTAACCCTGTGTTGCTCAACAAATAAAGCCGTAAATTAAGGTATAATTTTAGCTATAACAAGGAGCCTACCCTAGCCTAAGGAAGAAAAATCTGCCTGAGATGTGATCACATCTTCCTCAGATGGCTGAGGTTTGAGTTACAGCCACTAGTAATGTCCAGCCTTGTAGCACTCCCCATTGCAACTCCCCATTGCACAACAGGGATCTCTTGCCTTGCAGTATCCAGGGCTAAGAGATCCACGGTTCTAAAGGATCCCTGTGCCTTGTCATCGTATTCCTTCTGTGGCTGATGTTTCAGGCAATCTTATGCAGTATTTTTTGGTTGGTGGCAGGAATCTGTGTCAAGATATATATTGTGGCTATACTCCACAAGTAGTCTCTTAATCCAGTAAAAGTGACAGAGTACTTAACAGTTTTACAGACATTCATTCATACGTCATGCGTTTTTTTCCCCCTACATCCTGAGTGTGAATTAGGATGATACTTTCAATGCCAGGATGACTATTTGGCATACTTGATATGATGTGCATTATTGGAGTAAGGGAAGGCAGAGCCTGCCTGTTTGGATCAAGAGAACACTTATGAGGGTACATACTGTTCTTTCAAAGTCATCATTAGGATCAGTTAGTATTTGTTAAGTAGTTTGAGATTTTTAGGTGAGAGTATGTTATTTACCTACTCTTACCATTTATATAGAGATTACCCATTATATATTCTCTACAGAAAGAGGAGGCTGATCTTGTGGTTGAAGCAGAAGCTGTAGAATGAGGACATGTGGCTCCATGTCTCAACTCCGCCAAAGAGTTGGGGCTTTTTTTGTGGTATCATTTAATCCCAGTTCTCCAGCTATAAAATGGGAATAATAATGGTGCCTTTTCCCAGGTTTTGCTTGTCTTATTATTGATGACTGCACTCTCTTTGGGGGTTAGATTTTTCTTCGCTTAAAGGCTTAACACAAAAAGATACTAATCTCAGCTACTTTAATACAAATAATAGCGCTATTACTACCTGGGCATCAGCATGACTTGTGACATCAATATCACGCTGACAAGCTCCTTACCTCCCAGGATTTGCTTTGCTCATCTCTGCTCCTAATCCTAATGCATTCAGCCCTGCTGGTGTGGAAAAACATCTTCATGGTTAATACTCCTCTCTTATGAAAGGAGTGTTACTCTGGTTTTCTGCCTATCTCTGCTTGTCAGGATGAGCTGTTGGCATTATGTCCTGCATACATCATTGCTTACTTGTAATACTCAAGGAAACCTTTTGTCAGTCCTAGTATTTCTTTCTCCAACATGTGTTCATTTTTAGAGGTTTGCTCTTCTTGCTTCCAAGAATTTGTTGCAACACCTTTCATTGATGTGGCACAGTACTGCCAGCTCCTCCTTCCTTTTCAGTAGTCATCTTTAAAAGGTTTACACAAGCCTTTCCTCTAACAACAGGATGAAAATAGCAAAAATGTCAGCTTTGAGCTTATCTGGCTAAAAGGGCAGAGTTCCTGAAGCTCTCATTTGAGAATGCTGCAAGATCTTTCCTGGAGGTTCTTGAGGATCATATGCCCTATAACCAGCCTCACAAATGCCCTGCCATCTCTGCATAACTGTGCACTAGCAGTGGAGCCAGATCTCTGAATAGTTCCCACAGTTGCCTGGAGTAGGAACCCACAGGATTTCAGAAAGGTCTACTTGGTCTACAGGATCCTCAGTCAATGTGTATACTGCCATAAGACAGGGCTACAGACTGTAGTAATCACATCTAGTAAGAGGACACTTCTCTGCTGTAACCCTCATTAGCAAGAGAATGAAACACAAATTTTTATTCAGGAGTGGATTTGGCAAGCAAGGCTAATGCACTAAATGACAGTGAAGTCTGCCTACTAGAAACATGTATTATAGAGTCTTAAAAGATCTAAAATAATAGAAATGAAAGCTACCATAAAAGAAAATTTAGGGCCAGGTTAAATGCTTTTATGATCGGTAGAAGTATCATAAATTAAAGTATTTCATGGTGTTTATTACAGTTTCAGACGAAGGAAATAATACATGCAATGACTGGCTGATTAAAAAATATCCTATTATTGGCTAAATTATTAGTGGGCAGTGACCCTAATTAGCAGGGTAATAAACCTGAGGATTTGCTTACGATGCAGCTGTTGAGACACCCTGAGCTCCAGGTAGAGTTTGCCCTGAAAATGGGGAGTACAAGTTTCCTGGAAGAAACAAACCAAATGAAAGTGGTTGATGAGAGTCCCTGTATTACTGGAACTGACAGTGCATTGTAGGATGCAGACCGTAATTGTCCTGTAAGTTTATAGCTTGGGTAATAAGAAAAGGCTACAACATAGTTCTTGCATAAAGCAACAAGCAAGGGTGGAGGTCAGATAACAAAGTTCATACCGAAGCACAGGTTCATTCACTTCTGGTTCTGGAAATGGGACTGACTTCTATTTTCTTCATCCCATCCTGCAATTAAGCAGAAGAGTAAACACAATCTCTTAATTTTTCCCTCAATAAAATACTCGCTACAAGGCATTTTTGAAGGGGAAGGAAAGAAACAACAGTAATAACACTGGATCCTATAATAAGGATCCTAAATTTCCCTGCTTCTCTGATAAGCTATGAATGTACATTCTGGGAATTTTAGAAGTACCCAAAAGCAGCTTCTGAATTTGTTGATGTATTTTATCTTTAGAAATGATGACAAAATTTAAAATTAATTATTTGTGCAGGTTTATAGATTCAAGTAAGGGATGATTAATCATGCGTAGATGTTCAGCTATCTGATTTGCATGTTTAGTCTGGTCATCGGATGTCTGAGGGCTATAAAGTGTTCCTGCACTTACTCTGGGTGCAAAACTGCTGGATAAAATTAAGGTCGTTTTCCAGCATCAGGCCTATTTATGTTCAAGGTGGCCTTCAGGCAGCAAAATTAATCTTGTACGTTCAGTGGGGCAAAATGAAGAGCACCAAATCAGAGGGCCAGCTCACTGCTTAAATGATTTGTTTCACACAAAACAATGTACAAATAGGAAATTCCCTGTTTTTCTTTCACTTCTCAGCTCCTCAGGGTAAAAACCAGTTCCCAGCCAAGCCTGCTGTATGGATAGCTACATGGGTTTATATATATTTTTTCCATCCATTTTGTGTTTGCAGTTCTTCCTTTTGGAAATTATGGGGGAAAATAGAGACTTTTGAATTTGAACCTTGCCTGCAGTTAGGGTTGGAGGAATCTCCCATGTCTCTAGGGCCTGAACCAAATTTCACTGATGCTTTTAGGAGTTTCCTAAATGCTTGGGAGTGGTTTTGCAATAAGCTATCAGTGGCCTAATATTAAAGCACAGAATTCCAAAAGTCAGACTTGGAGATAGAAATTTACAATTTTACTTTTCATAGACTTACTGATAAATGTAGAGGTCTTTAAGGTAAACTCTTTGGAATATGAGTGATGTCTTATCTCTAAAGTAATGTCATGATGGCTTTCCCTACGAACATACCCTATCAAAAAGGATCAAAGGCAAACCACTATTTTCATTGTATCCCTTCCTTGGCAAAAATCCCTGCTTCCCACAATGCCATCTGACATTGCTTGTCCAGTGAATTTTTTACTGCTACTGTGATTATTGAAAGGAACTGCCATAAAATATACATGACTTATGGTCAGCATTCACCCCTAGTATTGGGGGCTGTGATCAGACATGAAGGCTCCGTGTAATACATTTTATTGGTTTCAGAACCTTCTATAAGAGGAAGAGTGTACCTGCTGCATCTTCCACTAATACTGGCATCATTGAAGCCTTGTACTGTATTTCCACCCCTAGTAGCTAAGGCTTTGCTTCCTGCTGAAATTTAGAGGCAACAGAGCATCATCTTTTCCATCATCTGTGTGCATATGTGTATATAAGTATAATAATGTTTGCAAAGCTTTCATGCGCTTCCTCCCTCTGCTACCTCCTTCCCCAGTGATTCAGTCACTTCATATTGTAATACTTTGTTGACTATTGATTTTTGGTTAAGGTTGGAGCCCAGTACAACTGTATGAGCATTCGTTGGCTTTAATTTGATGTTATGCTGCTCCCTTCCATTCCATATTGACAGGCATCCTCTTATTTTCGGATTGGTGTCCATTCACTGATGAACGCGCACTAGGGGGATCATGACCTTTTCTCTTATCTGGACAGCTCTTGGCTTCATGAACATTTTTTGCTGCAGGGTGTTATTAACAACAGGGTGATAGAACAAAGAAATGAAGCAATGGGAAGCACATCAATGTATGAAATTTGCTTTATTAGGATTCCCCCGAGGCCAGAGCAGTCCCTAATTACAGAGGTGTTACATCCCTTCTTGGGATAACAAACTATATTTTTAGCAGTAATGAGAGCATGCTTTTGAAATCACTGTGTGGTCATCCTGCCACCATACAGATGCTTGTTAATTCATGTTTTCCCAGATACTGATTTGGAGACAAACATACAACAAAAGTTAAATATCTGTGAAATTACCTAGTACCAATTGAATACAGCATCATGCATTTCAATTCATGTATTTTGAATTTTGAGCTTTCCTGCTGTTCTGTTTCACTGTAGGAATGCAGAGTAATTTGCAAAATAATAAAGTTTGTTAATATGCTTTTGCGAAGACAAGGCTGCCACCTGTTAGTGCTGGGAGTCTGAATCGCTTGTAGCATCTGGATGTTGCGTTTAGATAAATACTGGGAAGTAAATTTGATTATAGAAATATTGTCTGAGCATGACTGGGAGATGAGCTGGCATACTGAATTCCTAAGATTAGGCCTTGGTTGATAATTCCCAGATTCTTCATTCCATCTTGATGTGAATTGTTTCCAGAATACCCTATTTTAATCTTCTTTAGGTCCTCCTACTCCCAGACAGACCAAAAGTAAAATGAAAAGCAACCAAAATAAGTTTCTTCCTCAAAGATGTGCTTATTATAACCCATACAGTTCTTAAAAACAGTGTGAGCTCGACAGAGCTCATCTTCGCCTGCACAAGCTGGACATGCTCCCAGGGCAGAGGACCCTAAGAGGCCCCATTGCAAAATGTGTAGCATGCTGATTAATCAAATAAGGGACCCTCATGCTACTGCTACAGCTTCTGACCCCTCATGTCAGATGTGCCTGTCAGATTGGTCCCTCTCAAGACTCTCAGTTTACAGAACTGGAAACAAATGTAGATTTTCAAAAAGAAATACAAAACCCCACCCAAAACACAGGAGTCAACATTAGCAATTCAGCTATGTGAGTACTCCTTGAAGCTTTCTAATGGCACTCTTCTCCCTCAGTCCTGCTTTGTCCCTTCCTTCTCTCTCTGGGTTAGACAGCACTACATGTAATAGAGACACAACACTGAAAACAGTGGCAGGGGTTTCTAAGTGAATGGGCTGTGATCAGCTTGGCCATCTTCTGTGAGGTGTGGAGCAGCTTCAGGTCCATGGATCCCATTGCCCTCTGTTGGGCTGATCCAGCACTACTCTTCCTGTATCAGACAACTTCAGCTGCTGCCAAAAGCAATTCTCATTCAGAGCAGGGCTTTGTGGGGCAGATTTCAGGGCTTGATGGGCACAATAGGTGGTAAAATGGTTTAATCTGATTTTTGAGACAAGTTTTTTGTTTAAAATTGAAACATTAGAAAATCTAGCAAGGACCTTTTGAAGTTCTTCATTGCGTCAGGATTTACTGAAATAGTTCATTTTTCCTGCCACTCTCATTCACTGTTAATTAACAGTGCTAAAAAGAAAAAGCCAAAAAACCTTGAACAGACAAAGTTTTGTAAGTGTTCCAAACTGCATTGTACATTGAGGCTTATACTGTGTCTTCTTTGGTCCATAAATGCTGGGGGGGGTTCTCAATAATAAACAGATTGTAAAGCATGGAACTGCTCCCATGTGCTTTAAAACTTTGATGGCAGTGCTTGTCACTGCTTTGTGAAAATGTCCAAGCATTTGTCCAGCCAGAGAAAGGGAGAGAATAATGCTAAGCAAGATCTTCAGTTAGCTTAGGGGACAGAAATGCCTCTGCCTGTCTTAATATACTTATTTGTACAAGAGAAAAAAGTTGTGAAAGGTGAGATCATAGTGATCTCAGTTCAAAAGGCTCTGCAACAACAGGGTGAGCCACTCTCCTGGGAAGTGAGAGGACAAGTTCCTGTCCTTGCCCTGGAGCAGCCTCAGAGATTAGTCTCTGGGCTCTATCCCTGTGGCATTGCCTTCACCCAGCTCCCCCAGGAGCTGTCTCCATGCCACCACCACACCTTCCTCACTGCTGAGGACAGAGTACTTTTAGTTCAAAATGCCAAGAAGTGAAAAAAAATATTTGCTCAGCCTGAAATTATTCAAAATGGTAGAAAATGAGACAATGTAAAAAGAATCTTGGTGTGACGGTTTTCTTAGATGTTTCAATTTGCTCAGAGTGCCAGAGAGGGATTCACATATGCAAGCATTGCTCTGTGCTCATTACCCTTTTTAAAGACCCTGGTATTTTCTTATATGTGCTGTGTACCTCACCACTCAGGATTGCATTACAGACATTTCCCTCTCTCTGACAATTACTCATTCAGCCAAATACAAATCAAAGGAAACACTTAAGTGTCTCATTCCCTTTTAAAAGAAAAATGATACCAATAAAAATATTTGGCTTTAGCCCTCTTCTGCCCTAGAAGCATCTTTTAGTCTCTTTTGCCTCTCCCTGGATAGTTGTTTATTCAATATTAAGCTCCCCTTTCCCAGAAGACCAAAGCATCCACATTCACACTTCACCAGCAGTGCTGTGATTCAGTAATGAGGATGAAATGCTTTCAGGATCCTGTGCTCACTTGAAAGGCTGAACCTAAGCAATCTACTTGGTAAGAAGATGACTTTGTTCAGCCAGGAAATCTCTCTTTGCTGGGCTCCTAAAGCCCACCCTAAATAATAAAGAGAATGCTAATTGAAAGATGAGGGTGTAATTGCACCAGACAAGTAATTTTTATTGAGTAATTTTTCAGTGTTAGGTGGGCAGATACAGCAGAGTGACCTATTAGTGTTAAGGAAAGATGCACAGCTGAATCCCAGAACCTGGTAATGAAAGTTTTCCTCTTTATTGTTGCAGTTAAAACACATGAAATGCCTCTGCAGTTAAATTATAATTAAATGCTTTTCTTTTCTTTAGATGGCTGACAGATTTACAGATCATTTTCCTCCCAGATATCTTTGTACTCAGTGTACCTGTGAATACAGCTTTCCCTGGCATTCTTCAAAGTAAGAAGAGAACTACACATACTCATGTGCTGAAAATGAGCCTTAGATGGCTGATCTTTCAGAAAAGAAGTGGTTCTCCCACTAAAAGGGAAGGAGGCAGAGGGTGTACAGCATTTGTTGTAGTATGCCTGTATTGTGTCATGAAAGGAAAATGGAGAAAGCAAGGGAAAGGGCAGTGCTTTATTCAGGTGGTTTGGGGGGATAGTCTGATTTGAAAGCAAAATCTGAAGGCCTTTGGGCTTAAAATCATTTGGTAGCAAGACTGTATTGGTGACAAGGGTATGCTCAATTCTATACTCTATTTTACTGTAATGCAGTACAGCTTATTAAAGCAACAATGTCTAAGATAGCAGGCTCAAAATTTTATCTTGAAATGTCATAGGATGTTAACATTGCCTGGGAAGTTTCCACTTTCTAATCTAATTGTTAAACATCAGGGATATATATAACTTTGATGCTGAGGTCTCTTTGGATGAAACAAAAGGCCTTGTAAACACTAGAGAGAATTGCGGTGTCCTGTTTAGGCAGTGGGCTCAGCAAAAGCAAAGAGCTGAAAAAAATATGTTGTCCTATCTCAAGTCCTGGCAGTGCATGCTGCAGTGGACCTGGTATACATGAGAAGATACGATTGCTTTCCCAAGCTGTTCATAATCAAAATAGGCAGGGGACCAGGCAAGACACTGCTTAGAACGTGCTGCAATAACATCGTGGGCTGGCAGGATTTCTGGAGTACAGAGATGCTGTGATGCCCAGCAATATCCCCACCTCTATAGGTCCCACTGGCAGAATTGTCAAGTGACATCACCCACCACCCCGGCAGCTCTCGCCTGTGGAAGAAAGGTACATCGGCTTCTCTTGAAGCATAACATTGCTGTGTGACACTGAAGAGACAGGAACGTATTTATTCATATTATGCAAGTTGTTTCAGCAAGGAGGATAAAACAGCCAGAATAAGAATTTGGCCAGGTAACTAGAGGTAATGTTCTCCCTCTGTCAAAAACAGCCACAGGAACTACAACGAGTACTGCTGGAAGATGGGCTAAAAATAGCACCAAGCCCACTAACATTATATCGAAATATTGGCTCAGCACTGATTAACTCTCTCTGCTTCTTACCACCAAGTATTGAGCCACTGCAGCTCCAGTGTCTTCCTCAGCCTCACAGCAATATAGAATGTGTCTCGTTAAAATGAAAAACCTTGCTTTGGGTGACTAAAATATAATTTGTTTTCTATGCGAGAAAACATGGACAAAGAAAAAAATGAAGTGTCTTGGAATTTCAGATGTGGGCAGGGGAAAATCCCCTCTCAGCCTCCTGACAGGGTGATGCTGGGAACCATTCCTGTGCCCACTGAATGTCTGTAGTGCCTGGCATGGTCAAAGGAGAGAGCTCAGCAACTGTCTTGTCATCTCATAAACAGCCTTAAAGCTGGTTTTCCACTCAAAATGGACAAAAGGGATATCTTGTGTAATTACCTGAGTGTGATTATGGAAAGCTCTTTGCCTTCGTATGCAGCAAAGTGCAGTAAGAAGAGACAGTGTGTGTTATTTTTAAACCATGGCCAGAAGAATTGCTGCTGCAATCGGTTTAGGTGTAATGTGAATAAAAAATAAATTAATTTGGCCTGGTATTTAGTATTGACTGAAGGCTGTGTTAGTGCCACACACATACAAACAATATCTGTTTTTCAGGGCAGGTTTTCACTTACTTCTTTTGTCCTGTGCGGGCATATTACAGTGAAATACATGGGATACTTGTGGAAGATTCACTGTATCCCAATTAAATGGTATCTTCAAGAGCACTATTATTCTTGGAGCTCCTGGAGCTGCCCAGTGCTGGAACTATTGCAAAGGACGGTTTGTGTTGAACAAAGGCAATCCTAAAAGCATCTGTTCACTATAGCACAAAGATGTTCACTGCTTTAGGGGAGGGAGGAGGTGGTATTTTACTCTGTGCCTGTTGTTTTCAGCTGGGACCATGTAAAGGTTTTGTAACAAAGCCTGAATACAGTTTGCATTCGTTTTTGGCTTCCATTACAAATGGTAGATTTTCACACGGACTAAGAAGTGAGGCAAGTGGATCTGGGATTAGTGGCACGTGAGCAGAGGATGAGAGCGCTGATGGTGTTGGGGAGAAGGGAAAAAATTAAGGCTAATTCAGTAATATCCAGGCCAAAAACTTCCCGCTGAAGTCCAAGATAAAGGAATTCATGTAAATTGGCAGTGATCTTATGCCATCGTGAATGAGGGTGTCCAAAAAATGTTTGCAGTGATGCAGATTTCTAGAAACACCTCAAAACAGGGCCCAGTTATTTTATTTCGGCTTGTGAGCTATCCCTTCACTAGCCACCCTCTACATGATTCTAAATCCTTCCAGATTCTGTTGGCATTGGAGAAACTCAAGGACAGTTCAGCATTCTCAGGAGATATTTTTTCAAAGCACACAGTGGTGAATGAAATGGTTGCCAGACTGGCTCATACGGGGTACCTTGAAAAATCTCTGCAGCTGCAAATTGTAAATATCAACTGTTTTGCAGTACTTATTGAAAACAAGGGGCTTTTCCACATATTCAGAGAACCATGCTGTGGGCAGAGGCACTGGAGCCCAGGAGCTCTCAACCAGCGAGGAAAGTCAGGAGTCTGCCTCACATATGTACTACAGCCCCTTCTCTTCCCATCTCTGCAGGTGTACTTGGCAAAATTAGGCTGCTCTGGTCAAAGCAGCACAGACAGCATCCTTGAAATCATTATTACAAACACCGTTTTAAAGCTAATTTTCAAAACCAGATGCTTTTTTTAAAGACAAGCTTTGAAACCCAGACATGACAAAGCTTGGAGGGGTTTTGGGACAACAATTCATGTAAAAGATACCATGCTCTGATAAAACTCAAGTATTGATACAAAATACGTTGTCTGTTTTCCCAGCTTTAAGATAATCATATCTTACCCTACATCAGCTGACACTGGATAGTCTTAATTTTGCTTTAGTGATTGTTCCACATGAAAGCTGTGGCAGAGAGCAGGGGGTAGCACTTATGAGCCCTGGTCTGTGTGTGCCGTTATGTTTATGTACATAGCAGTATCTACAACTTCTTCTCAGAACTGAGCTCAGCAGAGAAAGCCATGCAAAGGTGCAGACTGGATTGATGCTGTGCTGAAAAGAATGTTTTTGTGACTGTGAGGCGCTTGCAACTTGTTCCTCTATAGAAACCACTGCAAAACTGCTACTTCTGAACCAAGTGATTAAATACCAGGTTTGAGGTCTGACATTCATGTGACATCTGTAACATTTTGTTGAGCTTGATTTAAACTATTGAAGTTCTTTACTG
The DNA here is from genome assembly GCA_024733675.1 of Psilopsiagon aymara. Lineage (NCBI taxonomy): Eukaryota > Metazoa > Chordata > Aves > Psittaciformes > Psittacidae > Psilopsiagon > Psilopsiagon aymara. Next base: position 31,149 of record JANRGW010042255.1, read on the forward strand.
TGCTGTGTTTTACGGAGGAAGGATGTCACAAAACATACTACCTAGGGCTGCGCTTCCGTTTGTCCTGCATCTGTAAAACCTTGCCAAAGTCCACTGGCACAGCTGTAAAACAAAATTACATACAAGCATACGAGGGTTAAAAGTAAAACACTTCCTGATATCTCAGGTAATTTACACGTTAAAGAGCGCTGTGGAATGAATTACGATGTCATGTCAGAAGCCATGCTTCAACCCCAAATCTGCCAATCATTATAAAGCTGAGTTTGTTGGGCCTTAGAAACAGGGGCCTAGCCAACTGCCTCAGGCAACATCCATACTTATTAGACAACATGGACCCCAGGGAGCTTTTCAGAGCGTGGCCCTCACCACCTGGCTAAAGCAGAGAGTAATGAAAGGCAGCAGTACAACAAAGCATGGAGTGACTACAGCTCTGGCTGCAGAGCATGAATCCAGCGCCTACCAGAGCAAGCAGACTCTGTCCCAGGGGACAGACAGACATGTTAGATTTGTTTTTGACGTCCTGTATGTGTAGCACTTTTGTCAGAAGATATTCCAAAATCTTTGTAACATCCCTGTTTCATGCACTGGTGAGCCTGTGGTCTTTGCTTGGCTTTGCAATTCCTGCAAAGAAGCAGCCTTTTCCCTTGAGCTGGATGGATCTTCTCGGGGGTTTGTTGTTGCTTTGTGATTTGGACATGGGCAGATGTAGGGTAGGATTATTGATCGGCCGGCGTTTCCTCCTGCTGTGTTGGGTATCAAAGCCTAGAGGGAGCCATCTACGCGGGCTGCACTCCGAGGAGGTGGAGGAGAAGAGCTTTCAGCAGGACGAAGCATAATGACGGAGCTGAGATTGTTCTGAGCGTTTTCTTTGCTCATTCAGTAAAGTCAAGTGTGAATATTTTCAAGAAGAAATGCCTGCTTGCTGCTGGTTTCACAGATAATTCTGTACTCCTCTCAGGCAAAGGACTGGAATAAATCACAAAAAGCAATTTTAAAAGCTGAAAGAAGTATCTAAAATTTTCACCCCTGTCATAGGCAACAGGGATACATTCTTTCTATGTCTTTATTCGTTGTAGTGTAAAGAACAATAGTATTTACGTGTTTCCCTATTCGGATTAAAGCAACTGATCAGCACACTCTACCTTTATTTTTTTTTTTTTTTCTCCTGCACTCTGCTTTGTAAAATAATGACAGGCTTTAAATCCTTCAGAGTGGAGGACTGGAGGTAAAGCCCAGTACAAAGTCGTATTTCAGCAGTTCAGACAGGGAAATCGAGTAAATTTTGTCTTCTGTTCAGAGTGAGCTGGGGAAGAAGAGCATTCATAAGGCAGGAAGATACCATGCTGAGCGCAGGGGCTGTCAGTTCTGCTTCCTTTAACAGGTCACCTTAGATTTTCCATTCTTTTTTGAAATACTGTGAGAAGCACTTGCTCCATCTCGGTGTGATTTTTGCACATAAGTATTTATAAAATCCAAACCCAGTAAACTGTTTATCTGTTATCAGTTTATAGCCACGAGGTATATTCTAAGAGCTGCTGTGTTTAATCTTAGGAAGAGTGTGAAAATAACAACCATTACTTAAACCAGTTATTTCCACATTATTATTCCACATTTAGCCACATCCATATGTATTTTTAAGTGCATATCAACAAGGGGACGGGTAACCAGAGATAGTTAACACTTCCTATCTGCTTTTTAAACCTTCCCACTGCTGTTCATCAGCCTTTCAGAAGCAGAAAGAGCGTGAACAGGATAGTGTGTGTGTCTCTGTGTGAGAACAATTCTATAAAAGATTATCTTGCACACAAAGCGAATGGCCCTGCCCCCATTGTGAAGGCAGAGATTCCCCCGAGATTAGGCGAGAAGGAATTGCTTGTGGTCAGCAGAGGCGGGAGAACAATAGAGCCCAAAATGGGCAGCAGCAGCGGCAGGCGCTGAGGTGGGTGGGAGAGTGGCCAAATGGCCATTGCAGGCTACCCCAGGTTGTCACTGACACCAGGAATGGCTAAAAAGACTCAAATTAGCAATTGTTATGATTAGCAGGTGGTTTGAGAGATAGGAGGTGTAGGGAAGTGATTGGTGGTTTAGACATCACATGCTATCTAGTGAAAACACTCTTCACTTGTTCATTAACAGAGAATTATGAAATTACTTCAAGGAAAACAATTCTAATGAAATATAGAGGGTTATAGAAATCAATTTGTTAAAGGGGACATGACTTCTATAAAAGTATTATAATTCCCACAGATTTTATTTTTGTGAAGGAATTCTGACAGCATATCTGGTAGGGAAACCAATGTTATTGAACAATATTTGATTTGACTAGGAAAAGCTGAAAAAAACACTCTAATGTATGCATTCCTTTCATAAGCAACTTGCACATTTAGATTGTGAATCTGCTCTTAAGACAGGTTCAAAGACATCAGATTGAGTGTTTTGGTCCAGAGGTTGGTTTAGTTTAACCCACTGCACCAGAGGAAGATCACATAAACAAAATGTGAATCCCCTTCTATTTCCTGACTTTGAAAATAAATTCAAGGATGTCAGGGCCATATTATCACTGGCTCTTTTAAAAGCTAGGACTGGATTCTCCAATTTCATGAATGTGCAGATACCAATACTCTCTTGAGGACTGTTCTCGTTCCAGACCCAAAATCTGGAGCACAGCAAGTACAAAGATGCTCTTGGAATAATATCCATTTACACATTAACAGTCTGCTCTTCTCTTCCTTAAGACGCTACCTACTCGTATTCTCACAGCAGAGAGAGCAAAGACTTGTACCCATCTTCAATGTCATGTGCACTTGCTGAAAGCTCTGCAAAATCCTGCCCTGGACATGCCAGGGGAGTTAATTCTGGCAAAACTTCTCTAATCTGGGACCCAGGCCAAAACTAGATTCTGGCACAGTATTTTATGTTGATATGGGACTTTGCTGTTCCAGAAGTGTTGCAGAAAATACCAGGCTGACTGAATTAGTGCTGGGCTATATCACTGCTACTTATTTCATGTGCTGTAGGCCACTGGACAACTACAAGATCTTTTTTGTATTGCCAGAACCAGGTTCATAAGTATACTCTGAAGGTGAAAACTTCGGTGTCCTGTCCCTAATTCCAGGGTGCCTGTCAGTAATTGGTCTGCATTATCCCAAGATAGAAGGGACACCAATATATCTGTTACTGCTGATTGTTCTGGAAAATATTAGCCCTACCATCAAGATAGTCACAGCACACTGCTCCCACGTCCTGCTGGACACAAGCAGCAAGAGTGTGAGAACAGCTCTGTGGCACACACACACACAAAGTGGGGAAAGGGAGATAGTCCAAGGAGGTGCTGTCCTTTAAGTTCTAACACAGTTGTGTCAAATAGAAACACAAGGTCATGAGATGACAATTTTTCTGACCTTGGAACAAGGGGGAAAAAACCAACCTACCCAAGCTGTGGTCTCTGTTTGAACCTGCAGGCATATGGCATTTCAATAGCGCTTCAGCTGCCATCACAGGGGGCTGGATTCAGGGTAGCTAAGACCTGATTATAGATACAGTTTAGGACAGCTGGGGTGCTGAAGTTGGCACTCAGTCATCTAAAATTTGGCGGGATGAATCAGCAAAGGGAAAGGTTTCAATGGAAAGGAGGTAAGAACAGTTTGGCAAACGGAGGTTTGGTTCCATGCTCATTGAATAAGCATAAATTAACATTTGGTCCAGGCTCATCAGATAAACTGAATAGGCATCCCAGATGCCCATGCCACAGCAAGTAAATGGAATGGGTTAAAGATGGAGAAAATAAATAATGTAAAGTAGGATGAAGAAATGCTATTTTACAGGTTTTGTTTTCATAATTATAGCTTTGTCAAAAGAAACAGTAAGAAAGTAGTTGTGTATGGTTTATAAAATTATGATATGGTTGTTATATTATGAAGGTTTTAAACAATATCTTAGTATTAAGTATTACAGAATTTTCAGCGTCCTGCTGTTAAGATACTGTGTTTCCTAAAGATGCCTTTTGTGAAGCCACCATGATAAACCCTTTGCTTTACATTCGATGAAGCCAGAGAGGTTATTTCTCACAAATGAGATACTTTCCAGCTCAGAATATGTGCATAAACATATATATTCTGAATAAAGTCTTGTCAAAAATCTGCACCCTCCTCATCTTTCTGTCATATAATTTATACTTCCATCTTAAAGACAGAAAATTGTTCTGCAGGTGCATGTCTGAGGACTTTCTCCTTTGCTGAGCAGTTGGGTGTGAAGAAATCTGGATTAGTGCCTGTAAATGTACAAGAAAGAACAGAAAATCCAAGACATACAGTAAGAAAAGCCACTATCCCTTTTATCCATTTCAAATAAAACGCTATTAAAGCTGTAATCAAATAGTATTAATAAAATCCTTCACATCAGGTGATTTTTATCCTTTCTGTTAATTTTTTAAATAATTGTTCCAGGTTATATTTGGAGAAAAAATGCTGTAAAGGCTGTAGTATGCATATGTGCAATTTTTCCCTATTTCTTTCTGCTAAATACTGGTAAGCACTATCAGAGATTTCCAGTGCATGCTCCCATTTCCCTTCCAGTCAGGACAGCCACAGAATATCTGCCTCCATTCTGTCCCATAACAGCTCAGGCGTCCTCAGGTGCAAAGCTGAGACTTGGCCTTCTTCCTGGTCCTCCACTTTTACTTCTTGTGGTTTCTTTGTTTGTTTTATCAATGTATCTATGAACATAGGAAAGCATTCAGTAATTTTTTCAAGCTTTGTAATTTGTTGAAATTTAAATGTAGGTTTTGTATTATACCATACCAGAGACAAGTAATAATGAGGTAGAAGGCTTCCTTGTTGCTGTTATATTTCTCTAAATCAGATGAAGTGCAGGAAAATGTGACAGCTTGACTTTAAAACGTATGTGCTCCAATGGCATCTGTAGAAAAGACAGGGAATTCCAAACCCTTACCCTGCTTTTGTAAAACTTCCCAAACCCTGCAAAACCCAAACTGTGCGCAATACTCACCTTTTCTTCTGCAGTGAAAGAGCAAACCTCACTTGAGAAGTGATACCAAAGACATTCAGGCTGCAGAGTGTGAATGAGAAAGAAGCCTCAGTGACATGGAAACTGGTGCTTTAAACTCTTTTCTTTGGGTTTAGTTGGGTACCTTCCTTCTACTCCGGTATTTAACCATGTTTTGAGCCCTGACTGGGTAGAAATTTGCATCTGTCTTGTTGCAGAAAATGTCAAGCAAGCCTGGGAAGATGTCTATGCTAGGATACAAAAGTTGGATATGGTGATTCAGAAAATACAAATTTTTATGAAGGACCTGGATGTTTGTATTATGCCCTTCCTTAGGCAAGAATAATAAGTATTTTCTTTAAAACCAGGACACAGATTTTAACTCAAAGTATAAGGTTTAAATCTCCTATTTAAAATATACTTACAGGCACTAGAAATTGCAGCCCAAAAGAGTGACCTTTTCAGGAAGCCATGGAAAAAGTTAAAAGGGAAACCACTTTGCAGAGCTCCAGTGCTGCAGCTGCTGCTATAGGCATCCAGTAATGTGTATAGAATGAAGCAGCTCTGATAATGCTCATAAAAAATTTAGAATGGATGCAGGGATTGAAACTTTTCTATCCTGAGTGGATTTCATTTGTTTGGTCCACACTGAATAACTGACTGAGGGCTCATTAAGTGACTGGGAATAATAAACAGGAGAAATTAGTTTTTCATTATTCTTTATATAGTTGAAATCATTTATCTGTTATTGTCACTCTTCCCCATTGCTTTGTGTCATATTTAATTCTATTTCTATCAAAAGCAGCATACAAAAAAAACCAGGAGAATGATCTGAAAACTCAGCTTGCTAAAGATAATTTGCTGCCATCTATGGCTTTTCAAGTGGAAGTCAAATGAGTGTGGCAGAGAATCAAAACAAATATTTTCTTTGTAAGAAATCTGGATGAGGATGAGATGTTGGAAAATAATTAATAGGCTTTAAGTGAGGCATCAGACTTTAAATACTTTTTTTCCACAGACCTCCAGAAATTTTAAATGCCACTTTTTATATTACTGACATTAGAAAATGTCTAATACTCAGATGGCTTTTTGCTTTTTTTGGCAGATCCCTGTTTGCTTTCTTGGGATGCTGTGAAAAAGCAGAGAAGCTGTAAATTTTGTTCAGATACACCTGGAAGTTTCACCTTTTGAAGGAGGTAGAAGCAAATAGAATGAAAACAGAAGAAGCAAATTAAAATGAAAATGGGAGCTTGCAGAGAGGCTCACTGTCCTCCAAGCTGGGGGGAATCTGGGCAGAAGGATTGTGTCTGAGCTTTCCTATATTGAGAAGTTGCAATACATTCAGCATTTAAAAGAGGATAAAGAACACTTAAAATATGAACAAAGCGCTGTTGACCTCAGGACGCCTGTCAAAACATAAGAGTCAAAGTTTCTGATGTGGGAGGAGAGAGGGAAATCAGGCAGGAAATGGGTGCAGGAACGTATCTGACGTGGGAAATAGGAAACTCTGGGGGTGTGCAGCTTAGGATCAGGGTGAAGAAAGTGAGAAGAGAAAGTGTGAAGAGAACTTGATATTTTAAAGGTAGGGAGAGGATTCGGAGGGCCACTGAGGTCCAAAGAAGCTTGGGAAATAAAGTTTTTCACTAATGGAAGGGATATGGAAGATGAAATGAAGGCATAATTTAGAGTCAGACTGTTTGAATGGGAAGATTAAACCAAAAAGACTAAAATGCATAACACTGCAGTTCAGTCAGTACCCAAAAACCAGTGGGTCTGATTAGGATCTCTGTTATTTTCCATTTACACATGCAAAACTGCACTGACTTAATGCAACAATTTGGTTCCAGTCTCTGCTGCTGAGAGCAGAACACTACTAATGCAGGTGTAGTAAATTCTACAGCTTTTTCAGAATTCCAGCATCAGGAAGGCTGGACACCAGCCCATCAGAGGCTTTTCAGGTCCCATTTTCAGACATTTTAGTCTTTACAGTAAAGTAGGACCTTGCTTCAGAAACTGTGAGATAACACACAAATGTCCAAAAGGGGGGGGGAAGGCATGAAAGGAAGCAAAACTTGGAGTTTATTCAAAGCATCAAGCATCCAGTTCCAGTTGATAATCATGGAGGAACACACGTGCTGTATGTGCATATACATAAAAGACACATTTATCTACACGTGTGGCTAGTGATGCTTTGGTTTGGAAAAAAAAAAAAAAATATGTACTTTCCCTCTCTTTTTTAACCTTATCTGTGCATTCTTGGGTGATGTAGCCTTTGTGCTGACTCTGGACAAAAATCCCCCTTTGATGGAGGATACATGCTGAAAGGTAGAATTCTGAATTATGTTCTCTAAATTATCCCGTGCTCAGAGAGCAAGTATTGATTTTAAAAATGACTGAGCCAGACCTTGCATTGCAGTCCCCCAAAAGAACAACAAACAGCAGTCATGTGTTCAGCTACCAAGAGGCCACTGTGCTGGCATTGTTTCAAAAAATCAGAAAGTCATCAATCAACCAAATAGTAATCGGAATAAGTACATGGTATCTACAGACACATTTTATCCAGTTACATGCTCCAATTCAGTTAGCTACGAGGAGAAATAGAACAATATTGGACCGATTAACAAGTCTACCTTGGGAACTGCGAGCTGTTATTTATTTTGCTGCCTTGTAGAAAAGAATGAGGAGAATTTCATCTGCATAGTTAAGCATTCAGTAACTTCCCACAATAAATAACCCGGCATCTCTTAGTGCCAGAGTGTTTTTTACAGAGCCTGATTGAGAACGCAGAATTTTACTGTAATTGGTTTCTGCAGCTTTCAAATGGTTTGGACACAATTGTGTTTGAGGAAGGTTTTTATTTTGTTCTTCAGAAGCCATTAGTCATTGGTGCTGCAATGGAACTTCACAAGCAGCAAAATTATTAGGATCAGTGTATTCAAAACATCATTGAGTTTTATTTTAATGATACAATTTAAGGATCAATGCAAAAAGCACGGTTTAGAATTTCAGTCTTGCACAATTCAATTGAATCAATAAACTACAGAGTCGCTATGCAGGATGCACCGCACAATAATACAAAATACACAATTTCTGAAGAAATACATGGCTGAAAAATAAACCATTCAAGTGAATGCATCCAGCCCTGTATACTTACAGCAGTCTTTTGGGAGACACAATACAGGAACAGACAGACTATATGAAATGCTTTGTAAGTTAAGGTAATAACTCATACAATTAAGATGGTTGAATTTTTCAGTACTGCTATATAGCACTTTCTATAATGAAATCTCTGAATTTTAGGTTTATAGGCTTAGAACTCCCTGGCCCCGATTGTTGTTAGACAAAGCTCATGGTTTTGCAGTCTAGAGGGAATTAATCTAGAAATATTTTAATTAAATAAATCTAGAGTTTACTAATGAAACAAAAGGAAGGTACATGTGTACTTAAGATGCTAGTGTTGCCTCCTAAGATCTAAGCCGATTTCTACATTTAGATTTTACATATGTTCTTAGTGTTTGGAGGAAAGGATATTTTCCAGTGTTTACTAATATTAAATACAAATGAGTTCATATTTTCTTTCCATAGAGCACTTCACCTGTCTGTGTTGTGTATTTATATGTGAAACCTGCAAGATACTATTTGTGTTAATTTGTAGGGGTTTGCTGTAACTCAGATTTAGTATGAGTTGGTATCACGCAGCCACTCCCTGCTCTTTGTTTCCTTAGCTTTCAAGAGACAGCAAGGTTGAAGGAGGGGAGCTTTAATTACCTTCTCACCACAGAAAACAGTGGCTTTTTTAGGTCTGAGCTTACAAAATGGAGCTGGAAGGATCAGAATTAATCTGTATGATACCTGGCCAATGTATTCAGCTACTTGAGGGTCATCATATTAACATGCTGGCAAGTCCCATCCCTTTCAAAAGCACTTACTTCTGTCCTTTCTCTGTGGACAAAAAAAAAAAAAACAGCTTCTGGGCTTTTGTATTGTTTAAGCCATGTGGATAAGCTTGGCATAGGCAGTGATGATAGGAAACATTTGAATCTTTGCTTTCCCACACAATGATAACTGCAGGGCACTGAAAAATACATGAAGAGAGCATTGCTGATTTGTTCAGTAGGCCTGCACGTTAGGCAAACAACATCCAGAAAAAAGATCAGTGTTGGTTCTTCCTTCACATTTTCATTGAAAAGCACTTTTGGGAATCTGCCTAAGGTGAAGTACAGGCAAATTGTTCAGGTGTGCTCAGTAATTTTTGTTGTTACCCCCTTCCCTAGATATTTAAGTACAGTGGAAAACCCAGACCGGTGTGACTCAGAAGCTCAGTTCCTTTGTAAGCAAGATCTTTTTTTTTCAGTAACTGTAGTGCTCTTCAATATTCCAATTCAACAGGATATGCATCAATAATGAAACTAAATGTTGTTTACTAAATAGTTTTGCAGAGGCATAAAGTGTTTCATATGTTTATTAATTAGCAAATAGGTCTTATTTCAGGGGATTTTTCTACTCTGCTATGTATCAGGTCTGTCTTCAGAGGTTTTTCTGTCTTCACTGAGATATTGTCAGAAGCCTCTGCCCCGTTGAAAAAGAAAAAATTCTACTACACCTGTAGGACATTTGAAGTATGGAAATCAGAGATCTTTTAGGGAGTTAGCTATTATTAATACTGTCTTTATACCAATGAATAAAACAGTATTTATGGTCTTATGGGATACATCATAATTATGCAGGCATTTTACTCTAGGTCTGCTGTTTGATCATATGAATAGTGATTAACTGGAGAAACAGCCTGTTTGGTGTGTGTTTCTTGGCAGTGTGAGCGATCACAAAGCAGGATGTTTTGCTCAGCTTACATGTATGAGAACTAGATATCATTACAAGGAGTGTCAGTTGCAGCTCTGAGCTCATCTAACTTCTAGAAAAAAAATCTTTATTTTGCAAAAAAGAAATACTGAACTTTAAAGATTCACCTTTGCTTTCTGTGGAAGTAGATTTCTACAATATGTTGCACTTTCCTGTTCCCTTCTACAGTTTGACAAAATAGCCATGAAAAAAATTTGTCACTACACACTGTGATTAACCCAAATGAAAAATGAAGTTAGGAAAGACTTAGAAAATCTTGAATAATAGTGCAGAAGCTGTTTCCTCTATTCTTGTGGGGCTTGTTCCAAAAAACACTAATGCTTTTTGAAAGACAACTGGCTGATAGACACAGATTCTCTTTCCACTTCACAGCAGAGATTTTTTTCTCTTCCTACAGTGTTAAGCTGGCAGGTTTGTCTCGGAAGAAGTAGATTTGTAACAAGTTTGAGTTTTTCATGCATGGATATTTGTAATTTTGGAGTTAAGGAGGGCATGAACAGCACAAGGGAAGAAAGGAGACAGTGTGATTCTTACCTGAAGTCCCATATGCTACCTGAAAATAGTTTTATGCAAACTTTCTTTTCAAATACCCTTAAATTGCAAGCAAAACTTACGTGAAATCCAGGGTTCAACATGGATGCAGTGTTGGGTGAAATAGGTATTCTCCATTAAAGCAGAACTGTTGAAAGTTGGAAACATAAATTTAGGCAAACTGATGAGGGAAAAAGTGAGCTTCTGACCAATTTCAGCAACTTGCAACTACCTTATCTGCAGAGGCCCATTGGTTAGTATCAAATACTAAATCCCCAAATGTCTCTGTTAGCTTGATCCTGGTTTGTCAGAAAAGCAGAAGGATTGGACCTGGCCACACTCCTACCCCAAGCCGCGACTCCAGGTGGATGGCTCTTAATGGATTCGTGTGGCAGAAGAAAGGCCAAAAAATACCAGTGTTGTCTGTGCATGGTTTCTGTAAGGTATTTTATATTTACGATTAAATTGGGGCCTGAAGGTTGAAGGAAGGAGATGAGCACAGAAATCTGCATTCTTGTCCCTTTCTGCAACCTAAAAATAAATATTTTACTACAACCTAAAGACAGTCATAAAATGACTTGCTCTGTTTCTTCATCTGAAAAATAGGAACCAGAGGAGTTGTGTGTGATACTGCGAAAGTACAAATGTAAGCCCTCGCCCTTAAAGTGTTCTTGTATGTTGCAAGAGATTTTTCAGGTCCTAAAAAGTATGTGCTGCAAAATGCATTTATCGGAAATAAACCAATTTGCTTAAAACTTTGAATTTTCAGGGAAAAGAAAGGAAAAAAAAAACCAACATTAAATAATCCCAGGCCTATGAGCCTTTTGTTTACTTATTGCTTAGACCCTGTACCAATTAGAATATGTAAATGAAGCAGGACGAAACATGTGGCTGTAGCCAGCTGTGGCAAACCTCTCACACCTAACAAAGTTTGGATCATGTTCACATTCCCAGTGGACTGGAATAACATTAAGGGAAATTCACATACTTCAAAAAGGTTCCTCATTTGCAATTTATGAGAAGGAAATGCATCAAAGGGATAAAAGCCAGCAAATGGTCAGAAGTTAAAAGTGAGGGGTAGCCAGGCTTCGGAAAACTTAGTTCACTGGTGATGCCATTCAATAAATAAAATAATTTACCTCAAGAAATCCATAGCTAGACCACCTCCATTCAGATGAATATTCTGAGGCAGTACTCTGCACTGAAAACTCTCTTCGGTGTTTTTCGCTAGCAACCTGCGGGAGTCATAGGTCTGTAGAGTGACCGAATATGGATGGGGTGCTGGCCTCTGGATCAGCTGAGGAGCAACTCCAGGCAAGGCAGGGTCTCAGTAATCCTCGATCGCTACACTGACTCCTGAGTTTGCTTCCACTTCCTTCACTTGGAAGCCAAAGCCAGTGGAGTGAAAGGGTATGCCAAAGGAATGACACATCCCTGATTTCCATTCCAAGGTGTTTACTGAGATCTGACACCATTCAAAGCTCATTTCATCATTTTTTGCAATGGAAGTAGATGTTATCTTTGTTGTTCTTGCTGTACACCATGGAGTTTGGCTTTTATGATCCTTGGCTCAACCTGCTGTTTCTCCTTCTACTATAATTTGAAGCTGTAATTGTGGTTGATTAGTTCAAGTTTATATTGACTTCATATTTCAGTCAGGGATTTTTTTTTATTTTGTGTGAATACTGACCAATATTTTATAGTGCAAAAAGAGAAAGACTCTTTAAGGGGGTAACAGAACTAACTTACAAAGGTCTCTTGTACTTTTTGGTGTAGGTCCAGAATTCCGTTCATGTCTGATTTGCCCTCTCTAGAAATTGTCTAATGGCAGTTAGTTAGGTCACAAACTTTCTGAGACAGGACTGTTGCTTTGGCTTGTTTTAATGAAGCAGTAACTGTGGGGTCTGTGCCTCTGGGGTGACACAGCAGTGGTCCTGCATGGTATCACCGTTTCTGGAAGCCTGCAGCTGCAGACTGTCCAGCCTGCCTGATGCTCCACTAGAATTTCATGGAGAATATCCCATCAGCCATCTATGATAATCGCTTTCTAATCTTATTTTCCTGCTTCTCAATGTATCTACTAGATACTCTCAGAATATGCCCAGAGGAAGAACACTTTTTCTCATTTTAAGACTGTACTTGATAAGACAAATAATAGATTTAGATCAACTACTGTCTCCTCTGATGTGTTTTGGTCAGAATATGAAGGAAAAAAATATCCTGTAAAGGTCTCATCCACACTTATTTAATAGCCACTCAGTAATTACTTCTAGCACTGGTTTTGCCAGTCTTTTTTAGCCTTTTCTGTCCCCATTATTACTGTTGAGATCTGTGCTACTGGCTGATTTTTGTTTCTTCTAAAGAAAATCCTTATGCAGAAATGTCATCCAAGTCTCCCAGTGATGTTTACGGCCAATGCTGGGATTGCATTAAGACTCCGGGAACTGATTGTCCAGCTTAGCTGTTTCTGCATATTAGATGAAAACTGTTACAATCTGATTCATTCAAATCAACATTAATTCCCTCGGCACGTGAAGATGCTCTAGGTTTTTCATGGCTTTCATCTATGTTATTTTAGGGACTCTGCCCTTAAAATTCATGTCAGATACTTCAGAGGTTATGTCCTTTTCACGACTCACTTCAGGGACTTTCACAGATGTCTTCAGTTTGTTCAGGCAAGATTTTACCTCTTACTCTCCAAGCAGAAGAGAATTGCAATTAGCCTTTTATACTGGGCTTAATTGGCAATTACCAGCAGGTAAACAGCCTCATAACAGTGCATTCCTCCAAGCTTATTACACTGTGCAAAGGAGTCCTGTGCAGAGAAATCTCTGCAGAAGGAGAGCTGAAGGGCATTGAAGGACCTCTCCATTTCTTCCAATATCTCCTTGTAGGTTTGAAAGTTCCTCGTACATTTAGCTGGAATATCACGGTTTGTTCCTGTCAAAAAAGTCATGCTATTCAGTAGCAAAGCAAAAAGCATTTGAAAGAATTGTCTTTCACAAAATAAAACAAATGCATTTTGAAAAGTGTACCAACACAAGAAAACGTAATTTTTCAGATAATATTTGGAAAAGAAGGAATTACGTGTGCAAAACAAAGTAGAAAAAAGAGCACCTGTTTTGTTCTGTTTTTTTAATCCCATTTCTCCATGTTTTAAGCAGAGCAGGTCACAAGCACAGTCCAGTGGGGGAAGTTCAGTATATTAAATGCACCAGCAGTTTTCTCTTGCAAATTGATTATTTAAATTGAGCTACTTCCAAGTAATGGACAGTACCAGTGCTTACAAATATGAGTTTGTGCAAGATTTGCATTCTAGTCCATTGTTCTTTCCCTCTCTGCTACCAGAGACATCCAACTTCATTTCTTCATGCTTATCTCAGCACTTACATCTTAAAATTAAAACTTACTGGGGGTTCATAAATTACTGTAAGGAATGATACTTTTTTTTTTTTACTTCTTTTCTCTCTTTTCTGCATATTTTGTCTCTCAAGCCCCACGCCAAACTGACTCATACATGTGGCTGGATGTAAGATTTTTTTTTTTGCTGATGAAACTAGTGCAGAAATTGGGAAGGTTAAACAAAGAAATGCTTTGACATTTTGGCTCAGTTATGATATCTGTAGTACAGGACTGGAAAGGGGGGAGTAGTGACAACTCCTCCTCCAGGAACTACTCACAAAGTGGGAGAGGTCATCCTAAAACGAGATGAAGGAATCTCTGGGAGTGGGAATTCATCCAAAGATACTTGGAAGGATACTCAGGCTGTAGTGCTTTTGCTGCTCTGGTTTTTGGATAATTCACAAGCCAAATTAAGTTGTTCTTATATTTCTTGCAGTATCTACTGCTGTCAACAGCACCACCACAAATGGCAAGTAATTCTCTTGGTTTAATTAATGTCAGACACTTCTGATTGCTCAAGCTGAACAGAGCTCTGTGCATTCAAACCTGCCTGTTGCTCTTTCACCATGGAGTTTGGGTTAGGGGTTTGAATGTGAATCTACTTCACTAGAAACGGTAGAGCAGCCGTTTTTGATGTAAGCAGAGTTCCCATATTCTTCAGGGTCAACCCACATTTAGTCAGACCTGCTCTGCAGATCTAACTAAATTACACTGGTAGATCTTGTCTCAGATCTTCCATCAAGCTTCATTCCATCAAAGGTACTTGGCAACTTGGCCATATCTCATAAGCTTTTGCTTTTGGAGTTACACTTGCCAGCGCAGCTTTAAACTAAATAGGGCTGTAAATCAAAACGTCCTCATCTACAATTCTTCCCTGAGCATCTGATTACAATCATGCTGCATGCTATTTGTACAGGGATGTTTAAAACTGCCTATAAAACAACAGCTAATTGCTGATCTGCTTAATTAAAGAGAGCCTTTTGTTGTCACATATACAAAGATAAATGAAATAATCAGCTTTAGACTAATGAGAGATAATTAGATTACGCAGTCCGATAAATAAAGGCAAAAATCCTGCAGATTGCCACTGTACTCTGGACAGTTGAGATCACAACAAGGTTTAGAGGTGCATTTTCCTCCTCTTTCTACTTTAGCTATAGTGATTTGGACTTTTTCCATCCCAGAGTTAGCAGAGTGATTAGAGCTTCCAGACATTAACAACTGTTGTTACCTACTATAATTTAGGATTAGTTGTTTAGCAGTAGTGTGGTTTGCATGGACACAGTTTAATTTACTCAGAATTTAAGCTCCTGTTTCAAAAATATTACTAGATCTGACTGTTCGCTCATGACCTTCCCACCTGAACCGGTGCAGGATACTGACAGTTGTCTTCAGGGAGGGAGATAAAATCAAATGGCCATGTTTGTTCTTCTTGTTACCCTATTTAGATTGATAAATAAAGTTTTGTCCAGAAGGTCTAAAATGCATATGCCCAGTGGATGCTAACGCTGAAGTCTGACAATAGCAGTTTACCTGTCTCTAGTGGAAATTGCTAAATTGGTGGAATCGTACATTTTCCTCAAGACTGGTATCCAGAGCTTTTCTGGTTTTGTTTCACTCTTCAGATCCATTTCTGTTACACTGCACTACTTGCTAATGTTGACAGATTCTAAGTTTTCTTAAATAAATTGGCAAAAGAATGGATTAATTTGCCTTTAATTATCATTTCTATGCCACAGTTTTATAGTGGCTCTGCTTTTCACACACAGCATATGTGTTAATCTCAGCAAAACCTTTGTTACAATGGGGGTATCAATAGATGACAACTTCCCCAACCAAGCATAAGTTGTTTCTCCCGAACATGGTGCTTCCCTGGCAAGTCTCTATTTACAGCTGGATTCTTTGTTTTCTTTATGGAATTGGGTTTTGGTGTCAAGAGCCAACACACAGAAAAAGCAATGGTTGCTTCCTAAGTGACAGGGACTTCTTGGAACCCTCAGCCACATCTGGTTGTCAGCATGTGAAGATCAGTTGCTTATCACCATTTTTGTCTTATTTACGTGGTCACAACAAAATATCATTTTGACAACATGTCTTCGTATGTTTATGGCTAAACACAGCCTAAAGAGGGTCCTAAATCTGTAATCAGAGCCTTATGCTGCTGCTCTGATAGAGGGTCCTAAATCTGTAATCAGAGCCTTATGCTGCTGCTCTGATCTTAATAATTTTTACCATATTTGCTCATTAGGTTAACCAAGTATATGATTAAACAACTGCCACTTTCTTCTGTCTCAGTGCTCACTGTCGCACTGCCACAGCCTTTACCAAGCCTGTGTGCTAGGTACATTCATGGGGCTTCATGCAGTCCCCAAGGGGTCTGATTGTGATAAGCCTCCCTGCTCAGCAAAAGGCAGGTATCAGCCTAATGGAAGAGCTGGGCATTTGTCCCATTTACATGATGGCCTGAATAATGTTACTTAGGAAATGGAGAATTGTAATCATTTTTCAATATCTTTTCTGATCTTGAAGAATCTCTATAAGAAAAAAAAAATACATATATAAAATATATATATATATAATTTTAGAGGGCTTGGTTTGCTCTGACCTGCAAGTTCAAACACTCCCAATGAAACCCTCCCAGAATCCATACCAGGCTGAGACCTTTTCTTGTGTTCTTGTTAGCTTTAGTCCTATAGTGCACTTCTGAGGCAAAGTTAAACAAGAATGAATGAGATGCTGTACTTGCTTCCCACTGTTGCCACATGGCACTGCTAAACTGGAAATCTCTATTTCACCTCCACGAGAGCTCTCCCCTGCTAGAAAACACACATGCTTTCTGCTGCCATTAGTGGTAAAGCATTTCAGTGCTCTGCAGGCCTCAATGCATCTTGAGAACAAAAAAGGTCCATTCCTTTCCTTCTCTCTTGCTATTCGTGAGCTTAGACTCTCTGCCTCACTCTTCTCTCTGTGAGGACAGAAAGCTTTTTAGTCAAGGGGGCAGCTGGATAGTCACCCATCTCTTTAGGATATTTACAAGGCTATAAATGCTGCTCTGGGTCCTGTGGCTGCCTTTGGTTTTCCATACAAAGCAAAAAAAAAGATGTGGAAAGGCTGGAGATAGTCCAGAGAAGGGCCACAAAGATGATCAAAGGACTGGGAAGCCTGCCCTATGAGAAAAGGCTGAGAGAGATGGGTTTGTTCGCCTTGAGAAAAGAAAGCTCAGGGGAGACCTTGTCACCATGTTCCAGTATTTAAAGGATAGCTACAAAGCAGATGAAGACTTTCTTTATATGAGGAGTTGCATAGAAAAGTGGACGAATGATGGGCACAATTTAATTCTGGGGAGATTCTGATTGGACACAAAAGGAAAATTTTTCACAATGAGAACTGGCCACTGGAATGAATTCCCCAGTATTGGACACCTTTAAGATTCATCTGGACAGGATGCTGGGACATCTTGTCTAGACCATACTGTTGTCAAGAAAGGCTGGACTAGATGAACATTGATGTCCCTTCCAACGTGGTGGTGTGTGACTGTAGTACTATTCTTGTAGGGACCAGAAGACAGTTCAGAATATATTCTGTGCAACATCTATTGCTTCTAGGCTGTTTCCTATTGCCTTGCTCAAGTCTGAGGAGCCAAGCAGAGGTGTGATGCCATGTGAAGCTGAAAGGACAGTAGGTACTCATATATCCACTGTTTGTGCCAGGATGCTTACATGCTTCTTCAGTGTCTAGTATTAAGGTCACCTTTGCAAGGATATACTGTTACACTGGCACCTATTTTCAACCTATTTTTCAAGCCTCTTAAACCTAGATTAGACCAGTTAATTATTTTAATGCCTCCACATTCAGAGTTAGGACATTGCATGGTATTAATGCCCATTTAATTAAAGACAACCAGCCAAATCTTCCATTTAAGCTTCGTAAGTTTTGCCTATTAACAACATTGTATTTTGTCTCTCCTTACATGGTTCATGACACAGATGCAAAGAAAAAAAGCCGAGAAGTGCATTTAATTAAATAGCAGGTATAGGTCAAGTGTCTGCCTCATATGTCACTGTACAGCAAAGATGACTGCAGGAAAATCAGCTACTCAGTAATCCAGCTCTGCTGGAGAGCTCTGATTTCTGTTTCCCTTCAAGGAACCATCCACAGAGCCTCTTGCCTTGCCTTATGCCTTCATCCACATAATGTCATGTTTATTTACTCAGAGAAAGGAAGCAGCAGAACCACCCAAAAGGGCCTATGTTGCTCATCATGAGCAAAAGAAGCCAAACTGGACCTTTTGTTACTGGGCAACAGCCTTTTTTCATGGATTTTCAGGAAGATCTATATACAACACACATCCTCCCTCATTAAAGGCAGCTCGAACACTTAGCAAAGGTCAACTCCTACCTGGGGTAGAGCTGTGAGGAGACAAGAGGTTAAGGCTGGTAAAATTCCCATGATATCTTGTATGGAGGTGAAGAGATATCATATGAGAAAAAATCAGAAGAAATATCATGTCCGCCTACTTAAGAGGAATGAGCTTTTAACTCTTGGAACTTCTGCAGTAAATATTTGTCAGCTGATATCTGGACTGCTCATCGCTATCTTCTCAAAAACAATTCTCTAGCAGTTAGTTTCCGAGAAGCCTTTTCCTATTCTCTTTATGTACTGAAAAGCTGCTGTGGGAATCTGGCCAGTTTTCATCCATACTATCTGGAGGCCTCAGGACTCTCTACTGACAGGTGCTGCCCAAAACAGAGCAATAAATGACTCCTGCATCAATAGTTTGTGAACAAATTACTCTTACACAGATTTTTCTTTGGGGATTATGGTAAAGGGTTGTATTATATGTGCTTTTCTCCAGAAATGGGGCAAAACTGGAATGCATTTGAATTGCAGATTTCAAATAAAATTGCAGAAAGCAGGTGCTCCTTTACATCTTTAATTAGACAATAATTTGGGATGTGCAATTTCAAATTTGTAGAGGGTGAAAATGTGAGGAGAGCTCCATCAAAACCGGCGTTTGCTCTTGCTTGGGAAAGATGATGGGTTTTTTAATCACTAATTCCTCAGGGGTTTTGCTGATGTTTCTGTTCATTGCAGAATGGCTCCTCTGTAGAACTGAGGGAAACTGACAGCGTTTGGCGCTAGTGGAGTCACCAGCACTTTGCACTGCCAGCTTCCAGCTTTTCTCCCTTGGGGCTCTCTGTCAGAGAAGGTATGGTGTAGCCAGCAGGGATGTCCACCACCAAAGTGACAGGGAGCAGTGCTATAGCATGGTTATTAAGGGACAGTTAATGTGACCAGCCTGTGTAGCTTGAGAACATGATCTTAAAACCCAGGAAAAGCCAAAAGCCCCAGTTAAAATCAAAACTTGGTGCCCATGTTTCCTTCTTGATTTTCTGTTTTTCCTTTTCCCTAATTTAGCTGTATAATTGGACTCTTCGTGCAGCAGTTCAGAGATAATGTGGCAATTTGCCAGCTTGAACTCGCAAGTGCTGAGCTTATTCATTACTAGGAAATAGTGTCTCTCTGTGGGGAAATGTCTCCAAACATAATTAGCCAACAAAAAAAGAAGAAATCCTTATGAAATATGTGTGCCCTGCTAATCTATGGCAAATAGTTTCTTTGTGCATTTCCTGACACATTTATGTTGATGAATATGAAATTGAGGTGGGAGAAGTAGGGAGGTGACACCATTTCTTGCAATAGGCTTTTGGGCAGACCCAGCCAGGAGTGGGTGGGGAGGTCGCTGGGCCTCTGCAGGAGTCTGTGTGTCTCTTCAAACATTCCCATCCCCAATTCATCTTTTCCTACACACGAGTAAAGCCACTTATGTTGCAATGTTGACTTCATTTTGGACGCACTCACCCCAGTACAAAGAGAAGGTGTACTGGTTAGAGGTGGGAAGTCTTCTTTTTACCTTCCTGAATGCTTCTAACTTTAGTCTAACCTAGTCTTGAGGAGACAGCAGCTATATGGAATCAGCAAAAGAATTAGTCCTTGACCTCTTCCCACAGCAACACCAGAAAGTCTTGACACAACAGGGGATCCAAAGCATGGGAAAGAGCCACAGAGCAGGCATTTGAAGCAGGCATGAAGAATTAGCTGAGGGCTGCTGGTGTAAAGGCAAAGAATATTTATAATGAGCTAAAGTGAACTTGTAAATGTGGTTGTGTTTGAGATGTAAAAAACTGAGATGAATACACTTTTCATTATCTTAAAAGCACATTACTAAATGTTTACAGTGGTATCGTAATTTAGACCTGTCCACAAATTCTCACACAGGGCTAGTGTCATATTACCTGCCTTCTCACCAAAGCCTTCCTAGAAGCAGCTGAATCCTGGCAGAAAGCAAAATCCATTTGAGTTAACATGGAAACCTCAGGGGGACTTTAAAATGATTCTTGAATAATTTTAAAATCTAATTGTATTTACACTCCCAACTGCTATGAGCCCTTTTTCAAATTCATTGGCAAACAAGTGAAAAACATCTGAGTTGTATGATTTATCACATGAGGTTTCACCAAGGGTAGCGCAGCTGAAATGAACTGCATATTCTCAAAAGCTAACAGGCAGATCCTGCCCCTTTCGAGCATGCTGGAGTCTTTGACAGTCACTTTTTAGAGGGAGGAGTCTCATTTGTTGAAAAAAAGTAGTGCATTCTAAAGAACATTTAATGTCATGACTTCTAACATTTGCTTGCTGGGACGTTTTGTGGGATACTGATGAGAAAGCAGGATATAAATTATTAGACTCACAATTTCAATATTGGTAATTCTTTGCATTCTCATAGCACTTTTCAACCTAGAAACTCAGTGCACCACTATGCATAGAAATGTATGTGATGGCAAGCTAAAAGCACAGTCATGTAAGGTAGCGTTTTTTCTCAGAAGGCAGCTGCTATTTAGCAAGGTGAAGCCACAGCTCACATCCCTTGGAGGGGAATAATCCAGTGAGAGGCAGCATCCAACGAGCAGTTGCCTCATTGTGGGAGGGTAAAGCACCCTCAACTCTCAGAGATCCTCAGTGGTGGGGCTGTCAGCAATCCTCCAGTTCTTGGTAGTGCTCAGTTTTCAGGTGTCTAATGAGGACTCTTCATTCTTAGTAACCAGGAAATAGTCTATGGAGACAGAGAATCCTGGCAGTTCATATAGTAAGAGATTGTCCCTTTCTGGTTTAGTCCCAAAGCACTGCGTTCAGGATCTGTTTTTTTAAGCACTTAGTTACAGGTTTTTGCTCTTATTTGGGGGTGTACAGCTGTAGATGGGAACGCAGACACAGGGAAGTTTCTATATGATCTGCAGAATCAATTGCATGTGTACAGAGACCCATAAATAGCCTGGTCATTCAAAGATTCAGCAATACACATCAACAATTCCATGTTGTAAGCACTACATCCAACACAGTATTTATGACGCTGTGTGCTTTCTATTTTTCAGTAAACTAAGTTCTGGCACAATTCTAATGTACATCATGGTCTGTCTCGCAGCACTGAATTGTGCTGCTGTAGCTTTAAGGGGTAAATAAATCTGTATACATTAATTGGCCCAGATGAAACTTGCAATTAGCAGATATTAAAAAACTTAATTGTTACATTAAGCACATGCAAAACTCACAGCTGTGTTGTTACAGTGTTGGGGATGTACTGGTATCACAAGAAGAAGCTAATGCTAAAGGTAAGTGTTTCAATTCAAAAGTTAATTCAGCTGGATAGTGTATTCTCCCTTTTAGATACAGCTAAGCTGCAGCATGTTGTACTGCTCCTTAGTCAAAGACACAGGAGCATTGCACACCCTGGGGATGGCTGCAGTAACTGGAATCCTCACAGGTTTGCACTTCTCACATTTGGTGGTTGATTGTGCAATTGTGTTACCACTGCATTGGACTGGTATTATTGGCATTTAGTTCTCTTGGTTTTTTTAAAGTCTGAGTGAAAAAGAAATTGGTGGTATTGAGTTTTAAGTACTTGATGCTACCATCTGCTTTCCCAAAAGTTTGCTCTGGCAAATGCATACAATATACATCGTGTAACTTACTTAGCCACCAAAGACCACTGACTAGTCACAATATTAAGTATAAATGCCTTCAGACATTTCATAGAATAGTTAGGGTTGGAAAGGACCTTAAGATCATCTAATTCCAACTCTTAACATTAAGGAGGAATCAAATAACATTCACAACTTATTTGGTTGAATGTGGGCACTGAGTCACTGTTTGCATAAAGACACTTTTCATTTTGCAGAATGATGTCTCTTGGTAACAGACAGGAAACAGTTTTGTAAAGAGTAAAATCTTAGCAGCTGAGCAACAGTAATGTAAAACCTTTTAAAGTTGTCTGGGGAGAATGACTTACTATAGGTGTGCAATGAACGTTAAATACAAAAATGATATTTTGACTGTAGGAACCCTCTAAATATGCCATCTTTTTCAGAGCCCAGATAGTGACCCAAAACAGAAGACAGAGAGAAATCTAGGCTTATTTCATAAACAAAAACAGAGATGCGGATGCAATGGCCCAAAAATAATTTGGACGTTTATTGATTTTTATTTGCTGTCTCCTGTAAACCAAAATCCACATTAGAAATGTCAAAATGACAGATTTCAAAATATTTTGATGGCAGTATTGTCTTTTCAGCACATATTTCAGCCACTTCTTAGTTTACTTTGAATCACATGATAGTCATAAAAAGAATATGTTTTCCGTGCCCACCAGCTAACGTACCACTACAGGAGGGCAGCCCGTGGGGCCACCTGGAATCAAGGAGTGGGATTTTTTGTTGCTTTATTTACTGGTTTACTCTTTTATAGGAACAAAGCACTATTTGATCCCTGCTTTTTTTCCACTAAATCTCATTTGCTCAGAAGTTTAACCCCATCCATGTGTTCAGCAGAGGCATTTACAGCAGTAATAAAAGCATTTTTCTATGAAGGGTCAAAAATCATTGCTCTTAATGCATTTGTGGATCTGCTTTTGAACATCATCCATTAGTTGTAGCAGGTGTATTACAACGGAAACTGAAAAATACTACTTTTAGTGTCAGATTTAATTAATAAATAATTCAAGCATATGTTAGAAATCAGTCTTTTTCTCTATCAGTAGTGATACAAGTGACCTGAGAACTATTGTCTTCATACATCTTACTTTAGTCATCTACCTGCAGAGGTTAGAGTTACCATGCTCTCACTGCTTAGCATGTGGGAATTTAGTGGCCTTCTCTTCCAATATGTTATGTCTGCAGATTAGAAGAGACACAGACTCATCCCTGGCCAGGAAGCTGCTGGCTCCATTCTCATTATGGCAGATTGATCAGTTTATACTGATTACAGGAAATGGCTGTTAACTGGGCAAATAAATAACACATCTGCAAGCACGGATTATCTTAAAATTTATTATTTCTCTCTCAAAAAATGACCATGTAGAAAACCAGAGGAGGGACAACAGTGTTCCATTCAATCACAGAAAGATTTTCTTCATTTCCAATAGCAGCAGATGTTCATTTCCCATTTTACACAGATGGAAAAGTAAGCATCATTTTCTGTCCCTTCAAAGTTTCCCTCACAGACAAGCTGTATCCCAGCTGATATTAACGGTTATTAGCACGTAGTGCCCCTGGTTAACTTTCTTGTCATTTTGAGAAGGAGTGGTAGTCTGATACTGGAAACACTGAAGAGTTGCACATTCCTTGGGTTGCAGGATGACAAAATGTTCTGTATCGTGCACATACCTGACAGACCAGCCAGTACTCTGAGTGGGCTGGTTTGATCTGCGGAACACTTCCCACACTGTGCAGTGTGGCATAATTCTTGCACTCACTTCCCCAAGGGACTGGGGCAAGGCTGGTGGGAAATGGAAGTGAAAGTTCACACACTGCAGTTGTCTGCCTTGAAAGCATCTATTACACTGACCACACTACTCGTGCTCATTTGAGAAAGAAACTTTAGTGGCCTGCATTGGGCAAGGATATTTTATTCTTTTAATTTTTTCTCATTTGTAAAAAAAATTAGGTAAGTAAATTTTTTACATTTGAGCTATTCTCACCCATGTGTATTTTAGCATTATTGTGCTCTTTATATCTGTTTCCTGTCTCATTCATAAGAAACCAGGGGTTTGCATCATGTTGCAGAGTCATTTGTTTTACAAAAATCATGACTAAGGTTTTAATATCGCTGTGAGTTTAAGTAAACATATTGTTTGCAGTAAAGTTTCCACCTCCATTTGCTTTTGGTGCATACTATAACTCAATAAGTTTTTTATTCAGTTTGTAAAGTGCCCCTTTTTAGCCTCTAGCTGCTGGGTGACACCATCTGTGATTTCCAATGAAATTAAATTAAGTGAAAATTCAATCAGCAAAAAGATTGTTGCTTCCACAACTTCACTGAGCAGCTCAGGATCATATGTAAGTGACATGTCTTTCACATGGGAAGCACAACCGCTGTGTGAGCCAGTTTGTCTTAAAGGAGGAGACTTCCCAGAGAATGGAGTAGTTAACATACTATTTCCAGTGTATCATGCCTGGTTTAATTAGTGATTAATTATCATTAATGACCCTGGCTCAGCCCTTCTTGGCAATAGGCATTCAGAGTGACCTCTCCATTATTCTTCAACAAGAGGCACATGTCCAGGACATCTTTATGGTGTCCCCATGCTCTGAGAGCAGAAGTTTCGTTACCTGAACAGTCTCTTTTGCACACAAGTAGGAACTTCTCCAGCTGAGGTAGGCTATGTAGAATCATGCACTGAGTAGAAGGCACAAATGTTTTGCATTTGTGCAAATGGACATTTGTGCAAATGGACTGAAGCATGGACAACATGACACATTCGCTATTCTTAATATTGCTGAAATGACTGGTAGGATCTGAGGTTGGTGCAAGAGCAAGGGAATAAGGGAATTACCAAAAATGGTTGGTTGTAATTAAGAAAAGAGATCTTTTTGCACCTGGATTCTCTCCTTTTCCTTCCTGCTGCAATGCACTTCACTACTTTACGTTCTCCTTTCCCATAACAGTATCATAATCCTCTCTTTAACCAGTTCATAGCAGGAAGCATAATGACTGAGAGTTCAACAAAATACCAGTAAAAACATCCCTTGGGAAACAGTTATGTGGTCAAAGCTTGGAAATGTGGTTTATACTGTTGTATCTGCACTGACATTTGCTCGTCTTCCCATTCCCTTTTGTGAACATACCAAAATGAAAGGTATAAACTAATTCCCCTTCCACCATACTCCCCTTTGAGTCAGAAAGATGTGATCTTCATGACCTAATTTTTACAGAATTTTCCAGTAGGGCTTTACACAGTCCATGGCCTAAATGACACATGGTGTAGTTACCGAAGAACAGAAGTAGTGATTTCTACCACAGTGGTGAGCTAATTTAATAATGGACACAAATGATAACTTACAGAACCAGAACATCAGAGTATGTGATTATAATCTCTACACTTCTCAGCAAACACTCTGAAAAAGTGGGGATCAATGTCTAATAGTATTGGTGGCTATTAGTATCCTCCTGACACATCCAGCTTTTTTTGATCTTATTTAATACAAAAAATAAGGTCACTTTGAGAATGTACTGGCAAAGAAACTTTACAAGAAATGTTGGAGGCTTAGGTGTTTGGGGGTTTTAACCATTCTATCTTCTAACCAGTAAGCCTACAGAATCCCTTCCAAAGAACATGAAGTCCTTAGCTCAGGCAGTACGGATACAGGAAAAGGAATTAACTGATGTCAGCACAAGTAATTTTTCATTTTCTGTTAGTTTCTTGCTACAAATTTCTTTTCCATGGGGACCACGCGATCTCTGGTACATCTCCTTGAACACAACAGTGGAGCTGGTAAACCATCTGATGAAGGTTAGCAGTGTCAAAAAGAAAGACAGAGTTTGACATCAATCTAAACTCTTTATACTTGAATGTTCAGTTTCATACTTCTAACCCTGATCACTGAGCACAGGTTGCGAGTGCTCAGCAAAACCCACTGCATCTGGAAAAAGAGGCATATGTGTGTGTGAGCAAAACAATGGGTGTCACCAGGTGTCACTATTACACGGGTTTTTTCTGTATGTCTGAGCAAATGGCCAGTTTGGGGAAGATACACTGTATTATGATTTCATGCTTAAGCATTTGGTGTGGAGCCATCAATGTAGGTAGAAAGATTTTTGCAAGTGCAGGAGAACTTGCTTTCTTCTCTGGGCTGGTGTTTTGCAAATGATTTATCACTGGGAACAGAGAGCTCCACTGGGCAGTTTCCTGCTATAGGGCATTGCCCCAAGTACTGTTCTAGTACCTCTCTTCTAGAATTTATATGAATACATACAAATAAAACATATTGTAGTATCTTCTGTAAACACACCACTGCATCTTCTTCACTGACAAATTGCCTGCAGAGGCCCGATCATCTGCTGCTGTCTAGCAGAAGATAGTTGTGATATTAAAACAAGGTGCAGCACTCGTGTTTGTTTTACAATGTTCGTGTATTATTAAATATTTGGAGAAAAAATGGTAGGGCAAAGGATAATGGTGACTGCAAGCTTACTTTTACTATAAAATTGCAGACATGGACTTACCTTAACAAAGGATGAGTATGTGCTCTATTTGAAACAGCAGCGTATCTTTCTTAGAGGATACTGTGTGACTTCCCACAGTATCTTACATTTCAGAAATCCTAACTGATGTGTGGGTAATGCACTGAATCATGCTCAGACTCAATCCAAGCTAAGCTTTATTAACAAATCGCACTTGCATTCACAAGGAGCAGGCAAACAGCCCCACTTCTATCTTGCCACAGGTGGGAAGGGCATAGGCAAGCACAGAATGAGTTTGGATGTTTGCGGAAGGAAGCAATATTGACCAGCTATTGCATGAGAGAGACAGTAGTCTAGGTTGATATTTGTATACTACCATTGAAGCAGCTGGCATAGCTGCAAATATTTGATGTGTTCTGTTTGATATCAGGTGAGGTTAGTTAGTTTTAATGAAGCTTTATATTCAGCCTGCCTGACAGTGGGTAGTAAGGAAATATGCCTCTGCTGGCCCCAGGGGCTGAGTTTGGTGGGGAGCTCTGCAGAGAAAGCACTGAAATGCTCCAGGGTGTATTTGCTGCTTCAGCCTTAGTAATCCACCAGAGAATGCAATCTGCAGCAAAAAGAATTTCTGGTAAATAAAACTGTTTTCAATAGCTGCCTTTCTCCTAAGCTTACTGGAGGTAATAGGAATCTTTAATCTGATCAAATAGACTTTGCATCATTTGCTGGTTTGAAGGTTTCTTTCTTCCTACCTAATATTGTGGCTTGTGATGTGCTGCATTGCAGCTCTGTCTCTGGAAGAAGCAGTTTTGGAATTGATGAATCACTCTCTCTCTTGAGATATTGCCATATAGGCCTATAACTGTCATAAATAATATTGCAGTGATTGAACTTAAAAGTCACAATCTGTGGAAGAATCTAATCCCCTTTGAACACTCACAGCTGCCTGCCTTCACTCTTTACCAGAGACTTCACCTGATTCACTTCAAGGGGTAAACCCCTTTCAAGATATTTTCTTTCCTTTGCTTAAGAAACACTATCCTTTTCTCTGCATGCACTGACATTGCTTCTTCCCCTGAAAGCTGGTGCCCTTGGACATTTGAACCTCATTAAATTTAGAAAGCCCAGTGACTTGGTTTTGTTCCCATAGTGATGTTGCAAATCTCATATTTGCAAGGGAATTGCATAGGATTCTATTTAAACAGATTCATTTTCTCTTGTGGTTGCCAACATGAAGTATAATATCACATCCTCTTCTATTTAGACAACATGAATCTGAGACCTTTGCATGTGACATGGAGCTTGATAGCACTGTAGAGAAAAGGGCAAAGTGCAACAAAGAAGTAAGTACTTGATATGTTTAATAGGAAAATGCAGAAGGTTAAAAGAACAAAAAAAGCTTGAAGCAAAAAACCTCACATATATGATATGTACCAATGTAAACTGAGGACAGGTTTTTGATACCTGGGAAAGCATTCAGTTCTCTACCTGTCTCAGGATAAGGCATGCGGCAGGGGACTTACTGTGCTGAAGTAACAGACCCTTGATGAATAACAATTCCTTCTTGTAGCTCAGCAAGCACTGTCCGGGTTGCGACTACTGCAGCCTGCAGGTGCTGACTAGCACATCTCCATCTTGAGCGCTTGCTCCTGGGCACTCAAAGGAGGGCCAGTTTTATTAAGCCAGTTTGAGCCCATCAAAAAGATGGTACTCCTGATAGCTCAGGACTAAAATAAGGTAATGCATTACACATTGTGTAATGAAGATAGCTGGAAGCATTACAAAATGGCTGGAGAAATCTCCAACATTAATATTTGATTCAAGATCTTTTAGTTGTCTGTGGCATATTTTGATTGAGGAGGCTTGTGAGTATATTTATTTATTTTTAGATTTATGTAAATGTGCACAGTCAACATCTCTTGAGGCACCAGTAATGACATCCAGTAATATATACTGCATAGCGTAAGCCCATTTCCATCAGGGCAAAGAAGCAACCCTGCTCACCCCACCCAAATTAAAAACAAAACCAAACCGAAAAACAACTGCTGAATTCCCTGGAGCAGCCCTTGACAAAGCAGGTAACCGCGCACAGCACTTCCCCCGGGCTGGCGGTGGGCAAGCGCGATACCGGGAAGGAATCTGTTTCAGGGTCACAGGCGCGGGCCCTGCGCAGCTCTGCCAGGTTCAGTGACCCGCAGGGTGTTTGCACGGTGCCCCAGTCAGCCTGGAAGTGCGCTGGAGGAGAGGCAGCTCTGCTGCTGCTCCTGCTCCCCGGCACGTTTGCATGTGTCACCCAGAACACATCTGCGGGGAAGCCAGGAGCCCCAGCAGCAGGCAAATAGCCCAGGCAGTGGTGCAGAGCCCAGGGCAGGCATTGAGTGTGCGCTCCGCAGGGACAGCCTCTGTCAGCCTCGGTGGAGAGCACCGTACCCTCCGGGCTGAGCCGTTCCTGAGCCTACCAAAGGCAGGACTTGTTCATGCAGAAGCACGTGCCTGCAGCCCATGCTCTTTCCCCGGACAGTGTAGCCTTGCAGATGTAAATTTCGGACTGAGGTAGATACATGTTTTATCTTTTCAGTTCTAGCTCTAATGTCCTGTCTGCCAGGGCAATGACACATGATTATCCTTTGAAAACAAAATCTATCCTGCCAAGCCCTAGTAAAGCAGCTTTCTAAGCAGGCTTTTCTGATGGGGGATTTGTTGTAACAAAGAGCCTTATGAAAACTATATGCAGTTTGCAAGGATTCAGAAAGCCAGCATATAACTAGATGATGGATGTATCCTAAAGCTGAGCAGCTGAGGGAAGGGCTGCCTAGGCTCTGCACTGCGGGTAGTGTCTGGTGCTGCTCAGCATGCTGCTGGGGAGCTGGCTCCTGCCTGCCCCAGCCCGAGCATTTCCCCTTCCCAGAAATGGACCATGAGGTTTTCTGATGCAAGAGCTTTCCTATACAGCCTTTTCCCCACAGCCACCTGTACAAGTCCCTGCTGGACTCACGCTGACAGGGAGACCACGTGCTGCAGGAAGTCCAAGGATGTGCAGCACTTGTTGCCAAAGAGGGGACATCCAGCACACCTCAAAGGGTTATGGTGGGCAGCTCCAGTCTGTTCCCCTGCTCTGAGTACTCATTTAAGCTGAAGCACAGCTGAAGAGTGGTTTGATTTAACCACTTTGCCCCTCTCAGAGCCTGAGCAGGTCAAACTGTCTAACAAGGCTGGGCCCACAGTAATTTTGGTCAAAATATTTTTTGCAGGTAGAAATACAACCACCAAAATTAATTACAAAGTGTCATCTTGTATTTTTAGTGAGAGAAAGAGTTGTGACAAACATTCGTGACTCTTCTATTGCTCTGAAAGTGCAAGGAAGGATCTGTTCTTTTGCAAAATCTTTTCATTTTCTTAAGAAAAGTGAGGCAACAGGTTTACATTTTTTCAAAACTAGATTAAAGATGAGAGAAATTCAACCCTCAGCTTATATGATTTTTTTTTTCCCAACAGTAACAATGTTCTTAAAATGATTTTACACTTTAAACTGCTTTTTGATTAACTGGAATACCATTTTGACAGGGGGTTTTGTGCCTCAGTTTTCTTTCAAGTGAGGGTATTTAGCAAAATAAACTTTCTTACAGGAAAAATATTCCAGAATTAGAATCATAGAATAGTTAGGGTTGGAAAGGACCTTAAGATCATTCAGTTCCAACCCCCTGCCATGGGCAGGGAAACCTCACACTAAACCATGCCACCCAAGGCTCTGTCCAACCCGGCCTTGAACACCACCACGGGATGGAGCATTCACAACTTCCCTGGGCAACCCATTCCAGTGC
>JANRGW010042256.1:0-42293 GCA_024733675.1 Psilopsiagon aymara
CCGCATCCTCCCCTCTCATGGCTCTGTCTGGGTGCCTGCACTGACCACCGCCGGGGCAGACAGAGCAGAGCTCCCAGGCCCAGCCCGGGTCATACGATGGTGCTCACCATCCCTCTCGCCTGCCCCCCCAAACTGCCTCGATCCCGCCCTGTTCGCCGCTCCCTGGGGCAGTTTTCACCCAGTCAGGTCTGGTGCCGCCTCTCCCGGCACCGCCCCTGTGACTCAGCTCCTCACGCCCGCTGAGCTGCCGGGCCCTGGGGGAGCCCTGTCGAGGACTGGAGGCTCCCTCGGTGCCTGTGGCTGCTCCGAGTGGAAGCTCCGGGATACCGAGCCTCCCCCCCGATCAGGGGCTGCAGGGCGTCCCCTCTCCCCGATCATCTTACTGCTTATGTCATCCACTGCATCTTGCAAATTGTGGGATCATGTTCAGACACTTCAGTGTGATGTCCTCATCAAGGTCTGAGAGGCGTGGATTTGAACTAATCCTAAAAGCCTTTCCGCCCGGCAATGATTGCTTCTGAAGTCAAAAATAGCTAAGAATAAGCTAAGAATAGGTAAGAAATGGCTGGAGGGCTTTTTTGAAGGAGGGTCACTGATTTCTAATAGATCCCCACTTTAATAAAAAAGTTAGAAAACAGTAAGGGGCTGATGATAGAAGATAAATCACAGAGAGTGAATTTGTGGTGAAGTGGGTGAATAGCATCATGTTCTTATTTGATTTGTTTCTGCAAGTGTAGCATTCTGTCTCGCACTGTACCTTTTAGGGAACATTTTCATTTGCCAACATGGTAGGTGCTAAACAGACTGTACTATTCGTATGACAGTATCTCTAGATTGCATCACTTTCTTTTTTTTTTCAGAAAGGATTATGTTTCCTTCACACCTGACAATCGAGTGAAAATGGTAACACACAGATTTCTAAAGATCCATCAACTCACACAGATACACACACTCCAAATGCTTTTGTAATCCAGAGACCCTTTGTAAAGAACGAAAGAAACCAAAATGCAAACGAAAATAAAAACCAAAACCGAAAATCAAAACCAAAAACCAAACCCAAAACCAAACCCAAAACCAAACCCACAAAAAAAAAACCCCAAACCAGCATGGAAGAGAGGGCTCTTCTGCTGAGATGTCTCCTGCTGATTACCATGCAGGCACTATAACAAGCACTGCAATACTTTGTCTCACTCTAAAGCAACAAGCCTTTCATTTATGTGCTCTAGACTTCAGGTAATGCACCCTATGTCACATAAACAGAGACTGTATCAGTACTCTTCTCCTTCAAGAACTTTGCTCTTTGCTCAAAATTTTTCACTTGTCATTCAACTCATCAGTGAGCTGGCTAAGGACAGCCAACACTCTTGAAAGCACAAAATACAAATCCATTGCTTCTGTAAGAAATAACTTTGGAGGTTTTTAGCAACAAAAAATACACACCAGAAATTCAGCACTGCCAATGAGTTCTGATGCAGTAGGCAAACAACCCTGCTACAATGATTTATATATAAAATACGTTGAAGAATCTGAAAACTGCCACATAAAACATTTTAAATTTGAGGGGAAACAGCCTCAACAGCATTACTGATGTGCTATAAATTCTGCTTCAGTGCTATCAGAAGATGCATCATTACCGGTTTGATCATACTGTGCATTAGCCATGGATCAGTGCTTAGATTTCATGCTAATTACCCCTTCATTCAAACCCACAACAGCCTTGACTGTCAGTCACAGCACACTCAAATCAAGTCTCCAGGGGTCATAAAGTCGCATCTTTCCCCTGTTTTAAAGCCAGGCAGGCTGGGAGTTGATCCTCACTGTTGTCACTGCCAGCTGGTGCTCGTGGCTACCCATGGACAGGGAGGAGAATTTACTGGGGATGATCTTATGAGTTATTCTAAGGAGATCAGAGCAAGAATCAAATACCTCACTAATGTATCACCTGCAGCACTGAAAAAACCTCAAATACAGCTGGCCCATACTTCAGGTGTTATCAGAAGACTAGGTTCTGTATGTAAATCTTTACAGAGCAAAACCTAGAAGCCATTTTTTCAAATAATTCCCACTAATATATCTGCATAAACTGAGCAATAGTACTTTATTAATTACAGAAATGTCACATTTCCTCAAACATCAAGCAAAGCATTTAATTAGCTAATAAGCTGAAGAAAATGGCATGATCACAAGGCATAATTTTTGAGTTAAACATTATTATTCCATATCAGATGTTAGGAATGATTAATCTTCATGAGTGAACAGGTAAAATTAATGTTAAATATTAACGTTGAGGCAGGAGAGGTGACAAGGTATATAAATACTTCCTGAGTTTTTCCTAAACATATAATGAAACAGGTATATATATATATATATCTGCGCACACACCTGTACATACTGTATCATACACAGAAAACAGTAACCAGTCTGTACTAGTCACAGAAAAGCAATTTATGTAAGTATCACATACGCACCCTGTTTTTGTAGATGGATAAAAGTTAAATGTTTTTCTTGCTCACACTCATTTAGAATGTATTTATTTCTCTTATTTTTGTAGAATCACAGAATAGTTTGGGCTGGAAGGGAAGTCATACAGTTCAACGCTCCTTCAATGAGCAGGGGCATCTTCAATTAGATCACGTTGCTCACAGCCTCATCCAACCTGACCTTGGATATTTCCAGGGATGGGGCTTCTACCGCCTCTCTGGGCAACCTGTCCCAGTGTTTCACCACCTTCACCACAAAAAATGTCTCCCTTATATCTACTCTAAATTTACCCTTTTCTTAGTTTAAAACCATTACCCCTTGACTTATTGCAACAGGCCCTGCTAAAGGGTTGTCCCCATCTTTCTTATTCGATAGAAGAAATTCTGTTAAGGGATGTTTTCAAAGAAATTAAAAGAAACTGGGACAAAGGAAATATGAAATAGTTCCTCTATTAAAACATGTTCATTTTGTCTGTAAGTTCAAGTGAAAATGCTTTAAAATTGAAACATTAAAATTTCCAAATTATTTACTCAAAATTGCTATACAGATACCTTAGCAACTATTTAAAAGAGAAAAACAAAAAGCTTGCTTTGGTATACAATATATGCTTCTCTGTGCCTGAATTGATTATTTACCTTCATTGTGCATTCTCTACTTTTGCCTTTATCATTGTACTTTTACAAGTGTCCCAGTACCTATTTGCATCTAACTTCAGTAGATATGTATTTGTGCACTGAAGGTTTAAAAATATGGAAAACTTGTCAAAAATGCCTTGTGCTCACATGAAAGGATAAGCCTGATCACAATAGAGAGAAAGGTGAAACAGTAGCCAGCAATGTTATAATCTTT
This sequence comes from Psilopsiagon aymara, assembly GCA_024733675.1. Taxonomy (NCBI): domain Eukaryota; kingdom Metazoa; phylum Chordata; class Aves; order Psittaciformes; family Psittacidae; genus Psilopsiagon; species Psilopsiagon aymara. The sequence goes on from JANRGW010042256.1 coordinate 3,331, forward strand.
GCATGGTGTGTCCTTGCTTTGATACTGTGGTATCAGAGACTTCATCAGGTTACAGGACCTCAGGAGACGGCTTACTGCTTTGTGACAAAACTCGTAAGACTGCAAGTATAAAACCAATATAGAAAAGAGTAAAGCAGGATCAGATCAAGCTCAAGGAAGTCACACCGATTTATATTAAATGGTGAGCTACCTATCCCCAGAGAAACCAGCTTCCATACTTCGCCCAGTACTTCCTCCAGAGCTAAAATACAACTGGTAAATAATAGGAGTCATGAGGTTAGTGTAATATCACTAGAGCAAATAACATACTGCTATTTCAGATAGAAATAAAATGATTAAATCAGAAGCAAGAGAGGTCACTTATTTACCTGCATATGAAACACAACACTGCAAACGTGCTATGTCACCACTTATCTTTTCAGTACATGACACATCTCTTTGTCTTCAATTTGACTAAGCACTGCCTGCTGTCTTGATGGTACTTAGAATTTTACAGTAGAAATACTATCTAGGAAGGGAAATAATTTTACAACACAACTGTCGGAAGTCTTTTGATAACTGCAGTAAGACTTCTCCTGAAAAGTGATGATTTTTTTAAAAGGTGGATGCACACTCACCACTGAATAACTCATTTTAGATAGAAGGTGATATTGCATAAGGTTGGGGTTTTTTAAAATTTCATTTTAACATGAATTTAATAAAGAATTATTTCCAGCAAATTAGTAAGAGTGTACTCTCATCAGTTCTTTAGGTTACAAGAATTACAGTCTTTGATTACGCATCTTCATGTTCATTATTAATCTGTCTACACAGAGTAACAATAATAAAATTTAAGGTTTCTTGTGACAAGCATTATGTGTATTTCAACGGTAAGGTAACTAAGAGGCCTCAAGACTATCCTTGACTTTCTGAAAGCTCGTCTTAACCCTTACTAACTATTTCAGAATGGAACTGTCTTTATTTAACAAGTAGTTGTATTTTTAATATTTTATTCTCTTTTACTTGCATGGAGGAACTAATTAGCAAATGCAGAGATTTGCTTTTTCTTCTCCAGTTACGTAACATAAACCCAGACTTTAGAAAGCTCCCAGACTAATCTGGGAGATTAGCAGACATCTGTCCAAGGCCTCCAGACACCTTATACCTGGGATGTGCCAGGAACAGGTGCATTGTTTTTCTTTCTGGCTAGTGCACTGGGTTGACTATAGCTATAAGCCAGGTGCCCACCTAGCCAGTCTACCACTCCTCCACCAAACTCGCTCTATCACACCCCCTCCTCAGCTGGACACAGGAGAGAAAACATAACAAAAGGCTCATGGTTCAGCATAAGGACAGGGAGAGATCACTCACCACTTACCACCATGGGCAAAACAGACTCAATTCAGGGAGATTAATTTAACTTGATTAATTAATTGATTGATTTAATTTATATTTATTACCAATCAAATCAGAATAGGATAATAAGAAATAAAAATAAAACTTAAAATCATGTTCCCCCTTCCCCTGCTTCCCAGGCTCAACTTCATTCCTGAATTCTCCACCTGGGAGTAGGAAGGGAAACTGTATGTCCACACAGTTACACTCGGTGTTCTTTCCTTGATTTTGCATATACCAAGTCAAGTGAGGGGCACCTTAAAAAAAAGCTTTGCTAGAATTGCTGTTTGTGGCACTGAAAACAAGAGCAATTTGTTCACCAAGGAAGTGAACACAATTTCTTATCTGCATTTCAGCTTGAATTTTTAAGCTTCACTGATGGATGGTGGAAGACAATGCCACCTCTGGAAAGGAAGGCTTTGGGTGTATCACAGTGATTTTCAATGCATGACATTCAGTCTGTGGAATGCTGAATTCACACCATACATAATTAATTGCTTTACTTTCAGTAATCATAGCAAGTTCTGCAGTCTCTCCTGTTAAAATTTTTTCGCATGACATCCTATGTCCACCTATCCCAAATATTAGAAGTCTCTATGATATTTTTCTTACAAAGAAGAATTTATTTAGTTCTAAGTATCACCGCTTTCTCTCTTTGCACTGCAACATGCCATGCAAGGTAACTTCCTGCCATCATCCTCAGAGATAAGGGCCTACGTGTTTTGCCTAGATTTGGTGAGCTGGCTTTTGATGGGTGATAATAATGACAGATGATGTACATCCTCCCCTTTCAGTGAAGAATATAGCCTTAGTACATACCTAGCTTCTGAAATGCACTGACATTTCTTGGGATAAAAAGTTCTTTATGCACACAGAATATTGCATGCAGTGCTACATCTCTGTCACTCCAATTATTAGGTTTACATTATTACTACCCTACATGAAACATGACTATATAGCCACAAAAGGCAATGAGTAAAAAATCTAGTCCTGAAGATGAGACTGGGCTTGCAGCCAGAAATTAAAATCAGTGCTTATAGTGCAAAGCTTTTTAATTTTCTTTATGACCAAAACAGCAGAATAAAATTGGTTTTTGCATTTTCCTGAGGGCATTTGTCCCTTCCAAAACCAAGTTTGATTTTTCTAGTCATAAGTGCAAAGCAAAATAACAGGAAAGCATACCTAGAAAAGTGGACCAGAAGTTTCAATTCACTCATACACAAGGCAGTAATTTCTGTTATCGCCACTGTGACTCACTCAAAGCCAGTCAAGAGATTAATAAACCGATACACAAATACAAAATTCAAAATTAATTTCTCCTACACAGGCTTGCCTCTCTAAAAAGGCAACTCACCCAAAGCAGGAAAAGCACATTGCCCCTCCAGCTTTTCTGAAGATCAGCAAAGTAAATTATTAAAAAGTGTGACAACCCCCCCAAACTGTAAGAACAAAAATAATCACTTAACTGCTCCCTCAGAATGTTTTTAAAAATAATGTTTTAAATAAATATCTTTATACAAATTGATATGGCACTTCCAGTAGAAGAGCTCTTTTCTAATAATAATAGAAAAATTAAAAATTATTTTGATACCCACAAGATACCATATTACTTCAATACCAATGTTTTGTGTTTTCTTTTTTCATTATTGAGAAAGCAGATTATGGTTTGCAATTCATAGAGACAGACTATAATATTAAAGTACAGCTCAACACACGGCTGTGTGGGATAAACAAACGCACTCATGTCACCTCTCTGAAACATAATTTTATTTCAGCCCAGATACTTAGCTGATAAAGTAGCCTATTTAAATCATGTGACTCAGTTATCTTTTAGTCCAGTTCATTGACTGACCTCGTGTTAACTGATTAGAAACTAACTGAATTATTAATTTGCCAAATAATTTTTTTTAATACAAATACGTGTCACATTAGTTTCCGGGGTCAGCCTGGTAACAGGGAATAATTTTACACACTAATTAGCAGCTGTGGGATGAAGAATAAAAAAGGTAATGTAACTCTCTAGATACTTAGAGGCGTAAAAAGCCTATTTGACAGAAGTGTATTCCTACTTTTTCTTTGTGGATGCCTGTTCTGTGAGCCATTCTTAAAAGACAGTCTGCTTGCCCACAGCAGAGTGGATTCACTGGCATATGCGATCACTTCCAGTCACGCTTCAGTCTTCTCTAGGTGAATATTTGCTCCCAAAGTGTTTAATAAAATGGAAAAAGTAGAGCATCAGAGCCAAGAATCAGTAGGAGTACTGGAATATATGCATAAAGATACACACAAACACACACTTATCTATCTCATTCTGCAAGCTTCCAGCAGGTCTGAGACATCCAGGAAAAGAATCTTTTCCTGAGACACCTAGGAAAGAATCAAAGCACTGTGAAGCTTTGATCATCAGTCCAAAAATACCGATCATCAGAGACATAAAGCAGTAATTGCAACCAAGAATTTCAAAGCAGTCCTGACGCCAAAATGGATTGGTGGACATAATCCACTGAACAACTTTTTGAGCATCTCATGTTTTTCCAAATCTGTCTTCCCATGGAAAATGCTCAGCAGAAAGAGGGGCTAAATTAACGTAGTTTATACTAGATTACTGGTAGACTGAGGAATGGAATGTCTTGGAAATAAAATGGGCCTGACCACTGGATGTCACTATTGACTTAAACCTTGTTAACTGTATTTCAGGCAAAAGGAATATTTGGGGGTTCCTAACATTGTGTCTAAGATGCAGCATGGTTGGACCTTCAGGGACATGACTGGAGGTTGAAACTGCAGCTCTGCCAGCAAATTTCTTAATAATCTTACCATTACTGAGCAGTCTACTGGCTGACATTGTGTTACTTAGTATGCTACTGCACCTGATACATGCAGATGAATATCTTACCTATAAATAAATAAATATATATATATATATATATATACAGAAACACCAAGTGGTTGAACAGTCTGTTTACCACAAACAGTTTGACCAGCTTGCCTTTTCCTAAAATCAGCCAGAACACTGGTTTTCTTCCTCAGTCAACAGCAGGAATTTCCCATAATGGCATGTTTCCACTGAGAACACATACAAATTCTGGCAGTGAAATTCAAACTCCTGGGCAATGAGATTAGCTCACTAATTCAACACTGGAAGCAACAATAACAAATAAACAAAAAAAACCCCAAACCCAATAAAACAAAAGCAAACCAAAGACAAATAAGGATAAATTCCTCTTCATTTATAAAGGAAGAAACAGTAGGATGCAGGGTAGTGCCACAGATGGTGCATTTTTCTGTGTTTCCTAGATGCTACAGGATCCCAACAAATGGAGAACATGAAAACATTGCCAAACAAGGAACAAATAAGAACAGTCTTCACAACATGATGAGTAATACATACACATAAATAAACTGCCTCCATCTGACTGCTTTTGGAACAGAAAGGAAGCAAACTCGCTTGTAGAATACAAAGGGAGAACAAAACTAGCCAGAAAAACACTTGCCTCCTCTGATTGCCTGCAGAAAGACTGTGGTTGCTGACCAGCCTGCTTTGCGATGTGATGCTTAGGGTCCAGTCCTCAGCCCTGAGGTTAACTATTTGCCTCTAGTTCTAATTTCAGAGCCACTGCCAACTGTCAAATCAAGCATCTCAAAGCATGCATCCTATTTTTCTTTCATGATAGATCTGCAGCACGAGGCACCTTGACACAGTTGTATCTATGCAAACCATTAGGATTATTCCAAACTGTCTGTAAAACTTTTTGGTTCATGCCTGTGCTGCGGTGTCAAGGAGATTACTCAGACACAAGGGTAGTGTAGAGAAGCATCGATCCTAAAATTTATGCATGAGTTCTTCACTGAATGGTACTCACAGCTTTCCATTAAGGTTGTGTGTCAGCCCCAAAGACTTCATATCTGTTTCATATAAACTACTTTAAATGCAGGGAATCTGACTGCTAAATGCTATCCGTGTTCTACTAATGGAAACCAAAGTTTATGTTTGATAACTGTCTATCATAAATAGCTGGAATTCAGCATATGCTGCACTTCAAAAATTTTATTGTTGTGATTGGCACCATCAAATTTAATTTTAAAGAAGTATTACACAGCTTCCAATTGAGGAAATGAAAAAGTCATAAACAGATCATCAGAACACTCCTTGTGTGTTAAATGCGAGCACTAAAATGAGATGTGACAGAACAGAACTGCTAAGCTGGATTCAGAAATGACTGTAAGGGCTATTAAAGGTGATTTAAAATACATTTACTGGTTCTTCACATGAATACACTTGTACTTGGTGAATTATATGTTTTTCACTGCCAGCTTTTAGAAAGTCTACTTTGATTTTACATTTGTGCTTATTTATTTGATGCTAGCATTAGTCATGAAAATTAGATAGGAAAGAAAGCAGGATCAGAGGATGTATAAAGATTCTGAATCATAAGTGCAGGCTTTACAACTAATACCATGTTAGCTCAGCTGAGCAAATAAAAGCAAATTGATTAAACAATACTGTTGCTTACAGCTGATTTTAATCCTATCAAGAATGTACTAAAGAGTGGTTTTACTTACTTCACAATGTTTAAGCATAAGACAACTGCTGTTTTAAAAATACTTTTTAGAAGATATTTTGATATTTCTGAAGGCTGGTTCATAGTATCTCTTTTATTTTTCAGTAAGAAAAAACTGTTTGTTGTTTTCTTTAGATGGCATTAAATTTCTCTACTTTTCCTGTTTTCTTTTACCTCAGAAAACATCAATAATTTAAAAATATCAATTACCCACCAAAAGCAACATCTTGGTCAAAGGAAAAACTGCTTATTGCAATCATCATAAGAACACACAAAAAGAATAAAATCAGTCACAAAGTACACATCCTTATCATATTAAGCACTCTCCCTTTCCCACATGAAAGGATTCTAGCATGACTTCAGGAAGCTGTGTTTCCACTACTGGAACAAAAGAATTCACCCCCCCTGCAGGTCAGCTCCTGTACTACATTACAATGGCCAAAACCAGATCCTTCAAGTTGGGTTTTTTTGTCCATCAGGACAAAATCTACACACAAGGTTATCATCCTACTCAATACCACTCATGTATTTACACTACTGTCATGCTGGATGAAATTTATGCTCTCCCAGTATCACAGCACTATCACTGTTGCATGAACCCTGGTGAGGAGAGCAAGATGAGAGTCCAGAACAGCACTCACATATATGTGAAAAAGAAGTCTTCTTAGTCTTGGTGGGAATGGATAAGAGCTTTCCACTGCTCTTATTATACCTGATTATTTTTTAATCTGAAGCAGTTGCCCATGTTCCCTGCAACACCTTGTTCTCTGAGCTCAAGCACTGGGATGCTGCACTGGCAGCACCTTACTGTCACTCTGGAGAGGCTCTGCCCTAGTCTTGCCAGCCACCACCTGCTGCTGGTTTTCAGTTTCTTTCTGAAGCTACTTCTCTCACCCTTACTCCTTAAGAGTTCCAAAAGTTCTGAGTGAGAAAAACAGAAGACATTTTTACATCTGCAGCCAAGTATATCTTTTAATGAAACAGTAGAAAAATGTACAATTTTTTTTTTTTCTTTAATCAAGAAGTTGTAATGGATTTTTTAAAATAATCTGGAGTAAATTCCAGTTACAGGAAAACTCAGCCTTTTAGTGCATAGCTATTTGTCATCTGCATGGAAAAGGAAAGTTTAAAAAGATCAGTAGCCATCCATTTTCCCCTCTTCTTGCATCAAACATGGTACAGTGATGATTTTTTGCAGCTATCTTTGCTGATGTCTGAGAGCTTCACAGATACAGATTTTCACAAGACTTGTGAAATCAGTAGTTGCATTATCTGTCTGCCAGAGAGAGATTCACACCAACACACATTCTAATTTCAGGCACCCAATTGAGCAAACACTGTTGATTTTTTTAGGACACTTAACATCCTTGACTGCAGCTGCAAAGGCTCCGCATCTCTGCCGGACACAGCTCAGATTTTGAGAGCAGGTACAGAGATTCTGTTTAGATTCCTATGCTAAACATCTGTATCCACAGGAAGCCAACCCCTTGTCTCCAAATACTCCATATTGTTAGTCTCATGGAGTGCAGGTATAAAAGGGAAAGTAGTAGCTAGAAGGTACTGTTGAAATGTCTAAGAGCAACAGCTCACATCCAATACCAACTGCTGCTTCCAGTAGGGAATACCATTCCCTCTTCACATACAAAGAATTATCTTGTGTTTTGATTTCAACGTAGTTCAGTCACTTATTGAACTGCTTGATGCCAGATGAAATTACACTAACCATTTCTCATATCAAGTATGTTTTCATGCAGCTTAGTAAATGGACCCTTATCGCAGTGAGTATTTAGTCAAACCTTTTCAACCAGAACCAGAAACAGTAAATAAATTATATTAAGTACAAATTTGACCAAAAAATTCCAATTACCTACTGCTGGGTATTCTGGCATGTTTTGCCTACTCAACATCTGCGTCATTAGATTTAAATGTTCTTCCAGGCACAGACTGCTTTCATGCCTTATGCAACACTGACTGCATTGTTCACACTTAGCAAATAAACAATATATGTTCTGATTCATCACTGGAAAACAGCTATAATCTATCAATGGATTTCTTTCCCTTTGTGAAAACAGCATTATGGAAGAAAGTAAGGTTCAATTATAATGTTTACTAGGAGAACAACTTTCAATTCTTTACTGTGATACTTTCAGTTCATATTTAAGGTCTTGTTCAGAACAGGGAAATTGTTCATTTTCGACTGCATTAAGTCTATTGAGTTAGATCAATTCAACTGAAAAGCTCATAAAACATCAACTTCAGACACAGTTCAACTCTTTATGTTCTATTTTCTTGCTGTAAGAGCACCTTCTTTCAGTTAAAAAATCAGAGGTCATGTGGCCAACAAATAAGAAAAAAAACCCTCCTTCTACTTTTTGCAAACATAAGAAAGAACAGCATCTATGTCAGGTATAGACATGGAACTGAATTTCTTCTGTCTAATTTTGTCCAGGCAGCTAAATCATTCTGGAGAATTAAGTCTACTGGGAGAAACCGCCAAATTCCAAAAGCTTGGATTTTTTTCTCTATGGATGGAATAATGAATTCAACAATTCCTGCTGGGACTATGATTATGATCAAAATTATCAACAAATCTGTGTATGCACAAACATGCAAAAGAGAGGCCTGCTGTACGTGGGGACGAACACATTTTATTCAATGCTACTTTAAGACGTATTAGACAAGCAGCCAAACCACGGTGTACATCTCATTCTAAGTGACTTCCAGATTTGTGGGTCATGGGAGGTAAGCAAAAGACAAGGAAAGCAAAACAATTGTATTTGGTACTTTGCTATGTTCTATACCCAGCCACAAACATAGTTTGCACGTTGCAATGTTTTATACAGTAAAGAACTTACGTACACCTACCCCACACTCAAAGGCTATTGATTTTGTTCAAAACTGATTCAGAAGTACAGTGAAAGAGAAAACCAGATACGAAGTTGGCCAGAACTTGGATCTTGGGGGAAGTTCTGTAATGCTCCAAACTGAATTTGCGTCAGAAGCTGCTACTTCTGGTATTTCTCTTTTTGTCCTTCTCACTGCTGTAAATCACAATCTAGCAATAAAATGCCTCACTGGTGGCTACCTTCTAAGAGTGTCTGTGACCTTGAAAATGATGAAATCCAGAGAACCACTTTTCTTCCACATGTTCTATAAACTGATTAAAAGTTTAAATCTCAGGATAATTCTTACATATTTATTGTAAGGACAGCTGCCTGTTCTTGGCCTGATTTTCTTTGTCCAAATTCACAGTCAATTGAACGAAGTTGGATGTAAGCTCTTTCATAGACTTTTCTATGGTCTACTCAGTAAGACTGCCATATTAATTACAGTTAACACACTTCCCTGAGTGACTGCACACAGTGTAGACTATTCACAATTCAGAGGCTAGCCAAGTCATTGCCTTAGGCAGATTTGCCACTGGAACACTATGAAAACCATGAAGAATACAGTGACACAATGGCAGTTGTATCAATAAGCTGACCCAAAAAGCTCTGCCATTCCTCAGACTCCTGTGTTCAGGAGAAGCAGCCTTAGAAGATGCTGGTCCAAGAAAGCTACTGAAGTCTTTTGTCCGAGACAGGCATTCAGCCCAATTCTGGAGAGATTTTAGGTGACAGAAGTATCATAGGTAGAGGAAGACTGAATGGTATAGTCATAGACTTTATGAAGCTGGGTGGTTAGAGATGGACATAATGTACAGGCATAATGAAGAGGAAGCAAGCTGAAAACCATGTGAGGAAAATGAAGAAAATAAAAGGGTCATTTTTTTTTTCTTTTTAGAATGTAAGTTATTACTCATTATGTAAAGGATGTTGTCCTACGACAGTTTTGATTTTGCTGCCTAAAATGGTAGTAACAAGGGATCCTGATATGCAATATTCATATTAATCTTCTCCACTGAGGTAATTTCAGGATAAAGAAAAACGCAAAAATCTCATCACAGGAGCATATGATGCATGAAGATCAGATAAGGGAATTGGGTTATTTAGCCTAGAGAAGGTTAAAGATGGGAGATAATTGCTGAAATCTACTACATACAGCAACTTGTAGAAAAGATGGTATCAGAGTTTGCCCATGAGCGCAGTGAAAGAACAAGGGGCAGTGTGGTCACAAGTTGCAATAACCAGAATTCCAAATGCATATAGGTAAAAAATCCTGGTTGGACAGTCAACACTAGGATAAGATTGTCCAGGAAGCTTGTGGTATAAGGCAAAATCTGTAAAGAAGATTAAAACAATTAGCTAGAAATGCACATATAAGTGAAAAATATGGAGGCCTTTGTCCCATCATACACTGAACTTTGAGGTAGCAACACTATTTCTGTTCAGTATTTTGCTCCATTTTTAAGGGGAAAGGCTTGAAAGTTATCTGACATAGGATAATGTGCATTTTAGAATAAACATAACCTATAATCACAAAAGAAATTTGTTTCCTTTTTCAAGATATGTTACAAACAGCAATTTGTTTTGGTTAACTGTATTTCCCAATTGTATTTACTTGCATTTTTTAAGAGTTATAACTAGTTTTTTTGCTTTTTTCACATTATTTCTAAAGACCCTACATTTAAACATAAGCAAATACACTGTACCACAAAAGAAAAAAAAAATAGTAAGAGGCAGGCAAAAAAATATTATGTCCCCCTCTGTGTCCTCTGCTTGTGATAGGATTAAAGAATAATATCCAAACATCATCTTTCCCATCCCTAGAGTACTATTTAAGGTAATTCAGGTGCTGAAAATGCATAGAAATAAAAATATTTCAGATATGAACTGGAGCTTAGTTAGTAAGGACAGAGAATCTGAATAATCTCTTAGGGCAATCATCAGCTTTGATTTTCTTTCTTCTTCTAGGTAATGCCACAAAGGTCATTTCTTCCTACCCCTTGCAGTGAAGCACTGCAGTTTTGGGATGGTAATTGCAAATTATAAAAGAAACCAAGATTTTCCAAATTTACTATCTCCACTTCTGCTGTCATAGAAACTAGAAAGGCAAGGACACACAGGATCTGATCTCTCTCCTGCTCTATAAACAGCTGTGATGTACTGATGTGAAAGAAGTTGTTAAATACTCACTTTTAATGTAGAAAAACACTACCACAACCATCAAACAAAACATATATGTAAACTACAGGAAACCAGTATTATTTTATTCATGACTGGACCACACCTGAAAATCTCATGAAGTATTAAAATAAAATTGAGAAGTACTTAAATTTTGTAAGCTTCTGTAATCATTTAAAATTGCATGTGGTTCTTCTTTCAGACACAAAAGCTCTTCAATTTATTTCAGGGGAAGGAAGCAAATTAGTTCTTACTTTCCACTTAATGTTATCTATTACTAACTGCAACCATTCCTTCCAGTGCAAGAACATTAAGAAGATACAGAAGAACCACTTTCTAAAGCTTTTTTAATGCCAATTCCATTCTGTGCAGTATAATGACATTAAAACTCTCTGATGTACTGTGCAAATGAGTAGAGATGCACTATGCTTACTCTGACTATCCAGGGAAGGAAAAGCAATACAATAGTGATGAGGTGGGATATGGCAATGAAGAAAATTCCCTTTTTCTGAAGCTGACTGTTACAAACTAATTTGCAGAGCTAGCTCTCCTCTGACAAGTCCCTTCAATATAGCTTCCACTGACACAGAAAGTGACAGGCTTAAGAGCTGTGTTTCTGTACTGTCTCTGCTTATGACCTCATAGGCTACCTTGGCAGAAGATAAACAAAACAGAAACACTGACTGAGGGAGGCAGATGTTATTTGGACATCCAGCTCAAATAGCTACATCTGCAATGTTACACACACACAGTTGTATTTTTTAAATAATTATTGTTTATGTTCAGAATCCCAGTGAGAGAGCATTATGAAGAAAATGGGTCCTGATTAACAGTGTTGGCAATACATTAACTCAGGACTCCCAGCAGAAGAGGGTCTCCTGAGAGCAGAAGGCAGCTGCGCTGGCAGCTACCACCTGCCTTATGATGTGGTAGCAGCCTGAAGCCAGCAGTAGGGTCCCCAGGGCACAGACAGGGACATGTGTGTGTCTTCTCTAGGCAGACCCCAATACCAGGGCTAAGCTCCCCGAGGAGCAGAAGGTTGTTGACTGCAAGACAAAATTGTTGGAGTTTTTCACACGGAGCTCAGGGAAATTGTGCAAATGGGGTTGCCCTTGCAGACAGAGGAGGGAGGGAAACACCTATCTCCTGTGTTTCCAAGCCAGAAAATGCCTTCACACTACTCCTGATGACTCACACTCAGGGAGAGGACATTCTCTCTTCTACAAGTAAACATATAGAAATACCTATCACCTAACACATTTATCTCATGCTAATGACATTTCATAAGTGGTTCCACTGCTTTTTGCAATCCTGTTGCAAGAACTTTTGTGGATCTGACTCTAAAACCTCTTGTGTGGAGCACAGTGATCACAAAGATATGCTACACTTACTCAAAATCAGCCTACTCACCTTCAGCTAAACAGTAGAATTACTGAACTGCATCTGGAGAAAACTTGCATCATAATCAAAGTATAGCACAACTATAAGTAAAAAAAAGGCAAAAGCCCAGGAGAAAACAAAACAAACCAATCAAACAAACAAAAAAAAACCCCAACAAAATCCAAACAGCAACAACAATAACAAAAAAAAAAAAAAACAAAAAACAAACAAACCACCAAAACCAAACCAAACCAAACCCCACCACAAACAAAACCCCCTATTTTATAAAAAAATCTAGTTAGACAGATAAACATACATGAGAAACACAGTTAATTCTATAAAGAAAAATAGTTGTGTTGACTGTATAGAGAGGGGTGAGTTTTAGAATGCAGTTGCAATACAGGTATCTCACTGTTTCATTTAGGGTTCTCACTGTATGCTAAAAAAACCTGACTGCGCTATACCTGATGAACTAAGTATAAAAAGGACACATGTATATGAAGCAGTGAACATTAGAACTATTTGTTTTGAAGATAAGAATAAAATAAATGCTTACAAAGATCACGAATTGTAAGTGAGAACTGGGAGGAAAAAAGGAATATTCAGTGACATTTAAATCCAGTAAATCAAAACCAATGTCTACATAAGAACTAAATTTGGATTTGATATAATTTAGGATATTGCTACCATGCACAGTTATATTACATGGGATTGCTATATATGCACATGCTTCTTCTGCAAATATGCCAAACATTTGCTGCTCAGGGTAAAGATGAAGCTTTCCATAAATATCTTCTCTAGGATATTTTGAGCATTTCTATAAAGGAAGAAGCATTAGTCACTGTTGGAGATCAAATTCTACTCAGAACATGTGTTTGCTTTATGACACTTTATATCACCTTAGCGCATAATAACTTGCATCCCTCTTTGTTCAGACTCACAATGCATTTCAATATTTATGAAAAACTTCACAAACACAAGCTGTCACAAGAAGAGATGCTATACATCAGCTTCACCTAACAGCACGAGCAATCCTTTGGGTACTCTATACCACAGAGATGCTGCAATCCACTTGATCCTGGCTCTTGCAGATGATAAAAGAAGATGATGTACACAGTCCCTTCACTCCCCTCAAGTCCTGTGCAAGGACTATTCAAACCTGAACTGCTCACTGAATAAATTCTCTAAGTCATAACCAACACTAGTATGCTAGCAGATAAGGTACCAGTTTCTCCAAAAGTGGAAAGAAAGGAGTATAAAACTAGGGCAATGTCTTTTCCCTCTCTGAGCATCCAAACAAAGCTGGTCTTGCAGCAGCAATCCCTTTATCAGCTGGAATGGAGATGCTACTCTAGTGCATGTGCACTACTTCTAGGGAGTTCACCAAGCAAGGATACCAAGCAGTAATAAGCTATCAAGCCATCTCATGTACATACATACACAACCTGTGGTCTTCAAGACACAGTCAGGCCTGTAAGTCAATTAGTGCTTAGCATTATCTTTTTTTAACGAAAATTGATATTTCAAACAATATTTCAGATTTTATTAAACTTGTGAGAGCCTCTCATCCTGAAGGGTTCTGTACACAAGCTGTATTCCTTTTGCAGTCCATGATGATGAGACAGAAGATTCTGTCTTAAACAAAAGATTTCTGGAAAGGAATGAAGGTGGAAAGTGCATTTTGTTAAGATGCACAGAATCCTTGCATGTGTTTTTCAGAATACTATGAAAGAATGAGAATGAAACATTGTAAAATATTTACACAACACAGAAAAAGAGAGAGAGATGGGTGAGATCAGCAGAAATGAGGGGGACTGACAGAGATCTGTTCCAGTATTTGCTGGCTGCTATATGCTTTGCATGCTATACGAAGATAACGAATGATGCATATGCTTCCATGAAGGTCAATTTTGTTCATTTCTAATCCCATCTGCTTTCCATGTATTGGCTTTGGATTTGATTTTCAGTTGTGAAGCAAACATTTAAAGTACTTTTCCTTTTCCTATGTGTCCTTGAAGTATTTGTTATTACATTTTTTTTTTTTCGCAACTGGGAACAAAATCATCAAGATTTCTGTGCTTGTAATTTGTAAAAAGTATCCTCACTTTCTCTAAAATACATATTTACAATAGGCACTACCTTCATGCATGTGAGAAATGAAATCATCATTAAGTTTTGAGTGAAGACAAAGGGGGTATGAAGGGAAGCAAGAACTTCTACAATAAAGGACCAAGGAAGCTTTTAAAATCAGACCTTAAAAGAAATTTTTAGCTTATCTTTCCTTGAAGCTTCTTTTACAACTGGAAAAGAGCAAATGCTCAACATTTTCTCCCCCCACAATATTGACTTGCACATCTATTTTTTCTTCCTTGTACCCATGATAGAGATGAAAAGACTGCTCAGGTTTTTCATGTGGATTCCAATGCTTTGTATTTCCTGCAGTTTTTCCTCAACTCTTCCATTTACATCTTCATTTTTCCTTCCCTTCCTTACCACTTGCATGCTGTCTTCTTTTGTCGGTTCCAGATTTTATCCTTCATCCTTTGTACTTTCTAATGGAAGACTTCTTTAGAAAAGCAAAGATATCTGCCATCTAAGTCAGAAAGAGATGACAGGGTCTGTATTTTGGTTCCAGTTTCTCCAAAGTGGAAAGAAAGGTGTATAAAACTAGGGTAATGCCCTATCCCTCTCTGAGCATCCAAGCAAAGCTGGTCTTGACTTAAACACTATTCCTGCCATTCAAACACACTATTACAAATGAATATTTGTATAAAGTGAAAGAGTTCCAATGAGAAGTTTGGTCATTTATAGGCTTAGTATCCTGGCTGTTGGCTCCACTAAAGCTCTAGACCTCCTGAATTCAGCTGCTCACAGCACAGCACATCACATCTGATTGTGTTTGCAAAATACTATCTTTGTGGAAGATGTGAACACACATTTGAGCAGAGCATGAGTGGAAACACTGAATATTTTGCAAATGAGGTTCTCAGCATGAATAGCACTGAGATAATGTTTTACAACTTTTTAATATTGTAAAAATATCATTATTCTGTCTGGTAGGCATTAGTTGGGGTATCACTAAGTGCTAAATTCTGTGGATTATTGATAGATACTGCTGTATTAAATTCTACTGTAATTCTGCCTGTGTTTAACGAGAATGCATACCAATTTGTAATACAAGATACAAGTAAATTAAATAAAAATAGGATTTCTTTTGATAGAAGAAAGATTTGTGCACACAGAAGGAATCATTCACGGCATATAATGAGTGGAGTTTTCCTGTGTCTTCCACTTAAATACCTTCTTTTCTCAACAGTTAGCATTCTTCACTTCTTACAGTGGCAGTGTTTCGTACATGAGAAAAATTGAACAGATTAGGAAGGTGACAAATAGGGAAGAGGAGATTTTTTGGTTTATGCAGCATTCTCATTGCCACTGTATAACTACTAGATTGTACATTTCTGGAAGCTGCCTAACTTCCTCTCTTCTACCATCTCTGCTCCTAACATATCCATAGATAGACACATCAGTAACTCACCTTTACAAGTAAGAGATTTAAATCCTACTTCACTAGTGACTTAATCTATGCAAACTGGAACAGATCCAGCAAGAATAATTAAGAGAGACCTTTTAATAATCATGAGACTAGCATTGCTTTGAGCTGAAACTTCCTTTTAACTTGAGCAGAAGCTTCCTGTTAACTAAATCCCATGCTATGTTTTTGTTGGGCTATTCTGTGTCAATTACTCTTCCTTTTTCTCCTTTCCAGCACACAGCAATTAAAAAGGAAAATTAAACCCAAAACAGAAAACCCGTGACCTATTTAAAAAATACAGTTCTCTTGCATTAGAAAAAGAGAAATAATTCCTTTTATTCTGAAATCCGTTATGTGCTTTTGATATTTTCATAACTTATTTTCATGTCTACAAAAATAAGAATTCTGTTAGAGTTAGTTTCCATGCTCATACACTCAAATTGAAGTTTGTCTTTTAAAAAATCCTGCATTTATAAATTATCTCAAAAGGTAGCCAAGTGCATCTCTTCCCTGAACACAAATAACCAGCTTCATCACTGAAGAAACAGAACTACGTAGGCAACACAACCTCTATTATCAGGGAGCCCTCTTACTCTGGCTTCAAGCCAAAGTATCACCAGAAAGACTGACTTAAAAATGCTAATAAAATAAGAAATTCAATATTGCTAAAACCCCTGCGCTTCTCAAAACTATAATTAACGAGCACGCATTAAAATGCCACTACTTCATGGGTCTGTAAGAATATGGACAGTAAAATACTCATCTGACTCTAAGAATAAAAATCACCCTTGCATTTGCAGGAAATCTGCCTCAAATTCTGGACACAGCATTAGTGTTGTCAATAAATTAATGCATTATCATAGGTAAGCCATAGATGGCAAAAGCTGTCACAATATGCTACTTGTTAACAGGAGTAGTATATTTTTTAATTAATCTAATAACATCCAAAATTTAATGTAGTTCTAAGAAACCTGCATTTTATACCATGAAACTAGAAAGCAAGGACTTCCTTTATGACAAACTTGCAGGTACTCTTAGGTGACATCTCCCCAGAGTTAAGTCACAGTTCAGTTCTAAGAAGACCTATGTTAAAAGAATGCCGCTTGACCAAACATGCATACCTCTTGGTACCTGAAACAATGATAAAATCTCCACAAATATGGAAATACGTGGAATGGCAGTAGTGATAGTGGTAGAAAGGTATCAAGACAACACAGACCTTGCCACTCTGAGACTACACTTTGTTATTTAAGTAGAGCAATGACAATGGAGAGAAAATCTCAGAACAAGGAAAGTGATCTGATTTTGCTTTTCCTTGTTTCTTATATTCAAAGAAACTGACAGCATTTTAATGGAGGAAAACAAAAATTTGCTTTCATCCAACTCTGATGAATCTCTACAGGCTGTTGCAGAGATTCACAGTGCTTTCAACTCACTGATAATGCTTTTTGGGGAGAATGCTGATATTTTGGGGGCTTTGCTGCTTGCTATCTTTGACGCATAGCTGCTCACTGTTTGAATTTGACATGGGTAGATTATGACTGGTTTATGCTACTTTATACTGTTTCTACATAGTACATACACGTGAAGGATAACCATTTAATCTCTGATTTCTTTAGTATGCTTGAAATTTGAGCAACTTGATATAGATAGAGGGGAATACTGTCAAATTATGAGGAGCTGGTAAAGAGATGATTTTTGCTGCAGGACTACTGGCTACAGGCTTTTTTACACGGCATAAAGAGACTGATGATCTTTTAAATGGAGTACCAGTTATATTACTATGGATATTTTGCACAGGTTTCATTAGAGCTGAGAGCTATGAGTTATTCTACCCTATATTTGATCTCAAAGAAACAATTACTGGAAATGGAGCCATTAGCTATCTAGTCAGCAGCAACAACAAAAAATTACCCAAAAAATTTGGGTACACATCTTTTAGTATCATTCACTTAAGCTGTATTTGCTGTATTTTAAATCCCATTCTATGTATTCTGCACACACAAACCAAGATATTCAGATCTTGGTACCCAGTTGTTTGATAAGATGAAAGAAAAAATTCAAAACACTTGGGCTGTTTTCATCAGGTAATAAAATGTCATTCAATTATAACAGCTGTATATCAGTTTTATCACTGTATTTACTTTTCAAAATCAGTGCAACAAATTCATGGAAACTTGAGAACATATTAAACACCAAATCATCTTTTTTTTTTTTCCTCCTAAGATACTCAGTAACACTTCTGTCTTCCCAGAGATGAAACACATCACTATTTCATTTACTTCCAGATTATATCCCTCCCGAGGCATGTCTTTCTTCAGCCATCTAGCACTTCTATAATTTGCTCACTCACAAGAGAAGCTAGTTGTGAAAGACGGCAATAGGAAGGGTGTTACACTTTCTTATCAAAAAGAAGTACTCACATGAGAATGCCTAACATGCGATGTCAAACTCCTAAAAACAACATTAAAGGAAGTTTGATGGGATTCAAAGAAAAGAGCCTTCACCAGGAAAGATTAGAGGAACAGAGACTCAACAAGTTCAAATACGAGACTAATCTGAAAACATCTTTTTTCCTGCAGTCTATAGATACACCATAGTTACAACACAAATTAATTCAGAAGGAAAAAAAAAAAACAAAACTCTGTATTCTGAGAAATCCAGTACCTTGGTGGAGAACCTGAAACTATTATCTGGTGGAAGAAGAAATCGCTTTGTAGGTAACTCAGGTCAAGTTGACTTAAAGGCCACCAAGACTATAAACTTACAAAGAATCAACTAGGTTAGAAAAGACCTTTAATATTCTCAAGTCCCTGTTAACCAAGGATTGCCAAGTGCACCACTAACCCACATCACTAAGGGCCTCATCTACACGGCTTCTAATACTTCGAGGCATGGTGACTCCACCACTTCCCTGGGGAGCCTGTTCCAATGCCTGGCCATTCTTTCAGAAAAGAAATTTTTCCCAATATCCAATCTAAACCTCACCTGGTACAGTTTGAGGCCATTACCTCTTGTCCTATTGCTTGTTACTTGGGAAAAGAGACCGACCCCCACCTCACTACAACTTACTTTCAGGTAGTTGTAGAGATCGATAAAGGTCCCCCCTGGCCTTCTCTTCTCCAGACTAAACACCCTCAGTTCCCTCAGCTGTTCCTCATCAGACTTGTGCTCCAGACCCTTCACCAGCTTCGTTGCCCTTCTCTGGACCCGCTCCAGCACCTTAATGTCTCTCTCATAGTGAGGGGCTCAGAACTGAATACAGAATTTGAGGTGCAGCCTTACCAGTGCCAAGTACAGGGGGACGATCACTGCCCTGGCCTTGCTGGCCACACCACTTCTGATATAGGCCAGTAGGCCATTGGCCTTCTTGTCTGCCTGGGCACAAGCAGGTTCATGTTCAGCTCTGTCAATCAACACTCTCAGGTCCTTTTCTGCTGAGCAGCTTTTCAGCCACTCTTCCCCAAGCCTGGAGTGTTCTATGGGATTGTTGTGGCCCAAGTGCAGGACCCAGCACTTTGCCTTGTTATACCCCATACCACTGGCTACAGCCCATTGATCCAGCCTGTCCAGATCCTTCTGCAGAGCTTCCTCTCCACAAGCAGATCAACACTTCCAGACAACTTGGTGTCATCCACAAATTTACTGAGCGTGTCTTCAATTCCTTCATCTGGATCACTGATAAAGCTATTAAACAACACTGGCCCCACCACCGTGCCCTGGGGTAGTGACCAGTCACCAACTAGACGTGACACCAAAAGAAGCTGTCCCTCATAGGATTTAAGAGATACAGAGACTGCATAGCTTGACACAACAGGTACCAAAAAAAAATATTTTAATAACCTGTAACAGAATATTAACAACTGTTACAGCTGGACAACTACTAACATACCGAGCATTAAAATACAGCTTGTGCATTGTACTTTATTGAATTCAATGTATAATGTCCTTATTTTGAGGTAAAACATTGCTATGGTACTTTGAAGCAGTTCTGCAGCTAGTTCCAAGTTTCATAGTAACCAAGCACAGCTCCCGTGAGAGCCAGAAATCACCAAATCTTTTAACAAGTAGAAGAAGCAGTAAGGTTTCAGCTCTTCTGCTCTG
Organism: Psilopsiagon aymara; assembly: GCA_024733675.1. NCBI lineage: Eukaryota > Metazoa > Chordata > Aves > Psittaciformes > Psittacidae > Psilopsiagon > Psilopsiagon aymara. Next base: position 23,349 of record JANRGW010042256.1, read on the forward strand.
TGACACGGCTTGCAGTATAGGTTATACAAATGCCCAATTTCTGCACTGATCTCTCTGGTTCTTTCTTGACACTTTCATTGCAATGATTTTAGACTCATTCGTATATTATGTTTGTACAATGCCCATCAAAAAAACATCCTGCTGAGTTGCAGTCTTCATACATTTTTGACAATGCCAGTGCTTGAAGAAAAGAGGTAGCATGCAGAATGCCTGCCTGCAAATTGCTTTAAGTCTTCAGAACTTACAGAATTCACAAAGTATTCAGCTTTGTGGCATTCCTGGGTATGCACTGCAAGATTGCCCTTAGTCACAGAATCATAGAACCACAGAGTCACAGAACAGTTAGGGTTGGAAAGGACCTTAAGATCATCTAGTTTCAACCCCCTGCCATGGACAGGGACACCTCACATGAAAACATGTCACCCAAGGCTCTGTCCAACCCAGCCTTGAACACCGCCAGCAATGGAGTATTCACAACTTTCCTGGACAACCCATTCCAGTGCCTCACCACCCTTACAGGAAAGAATTTCTTCCTCATATTCAATATAAACTTCCCCTGTTTAAGTTTGAACCCATTACCCCTTGTCCTATCATCATAGTCCCTAATGAAGAGTCCCTCCCCAGCATCCCTATAGGTCCCCTTCAGATGCTCACCCTCTCTTTTAGTCACCCTCTCTCCCAGGACCTCCAACCTTTTCAGAGAGCTCTCCTGTCACTCCCCAAAGACAGAAATGGACTGAAGAAAGCTAAAACCACTCCTTTTTAAGGAATAAATAAATAAATAAACTAATAAATAAGTATTTTAAAAGTAGAAGCAGCATTTGCAAATGGCTAGCATCTTTCCTAACAAAAATAATGATCTACAGAATTCTTGTTTTTCTGGCATCACACAGAAAATGCTGCCTCCAGGCTGTTATTTCCCTCCACCTAGATACCTCTCCTGTGCACAGACAAAGAATCTATTTTCCCGTTTGCACTTTCTAATACCCAGCTAAAGCGTAATTTCTCCACCGCTTTAAGAACACAGAAAACCATACTGATTATCTTCAGCTTTGTTTACGGGACCCCAGTCCTTAGGGTATACATTTTCAAAAAGGGCACAGAAAGATAAAATGTCATGTGCAGAAGCACAGCAAAGAAATACTTATCTGTATTTGTAAATGGCTTATGCAAACTCACATCAGTTTAAGTGAATGGTCTTCCTGATTTTTTAAACAAGATTTACTGAGCATAGAAGAGAGAGGCGGGTATAGTGTCAAAAGGAAAAAATTATATCCTAAAAAAAAAAATCACTGCAAACCATGCGGAAACAAAGCCATTATTGTAGATACACCTGTTTTTCTATTTCTCTCCCTTTGAAACATTTTTTTTGTGTCCAGCATCTTTTAAGACAGTGATATCTTAGTATTTACTGCTCTAATAAAATCATGGTAACATCTGCCATGTGCTTACTTGTCTTTACCAGCACTGCTGTTGATCCTCCTGCAGATCACAATTTAAGATGATTTAAAGGGAGAGAAGCATCTGTTTTGCATTGCTTATCCAGTCTTAGTCTTCTTGGTAATAACATTTTCACTACTGATAAAATACATTGAGAATTAATTGGATTTACACATTGAACTTACATGTAGGCACAGTATATATGTACGCACACACAGTTTATACTCAAAACAATTAAAGGATTAATTAACAAAGAAAGGTCAAAAGAAGTCTTGTGTAAAAGTTTACTGGTTTAAAATTATATTGATTAGATGCATTTGTCATGAAGCTACACTGCACACAAAAACCAACACCAAGTGGTTTTTACTTGCTAGCTCCATATGACTGTTGTGAGAAAGTGAAAGGTCTAGCCTGGTAGGGTTCATGTTTTCAAAAGCATTCAAAAGTTAGGTCAAAACTTAAAAAAACATAGGGACTGATGAAATGTACTGACACAATTAACTAATAACGGCAATCACAGCAACAAGCCCACTGACCCTGTTAACATCACTTCTGACTGCTTTTGCTCAGGAAAGAAACTAAAGGAGTGCAAAAGCCCCAAATTAATTAGAACATAGACATTTTCAGGCATGGATCATGAAATACTTTTTTAGACAATTATGTATATGGTCAAGAATATGACTTACTTAGCTAATAAGACATTAAAAGAAGGCATTTGGCTGGAACTTATTGCATGCTGCTGATGGTTATCTAAGGTATGTTGTGCACAGCCAGAAGAACTTAAAGGCTCAAGAAATGCAATAATTCACTGGAAATGCACTGCACAGTGTATCAGTGCTAATACAAGTACAGAGGTAAGGAGGGAGGCGAAAGCAAGAATACACCAGTATGGTTTGCCATTAGAAAGAAATAACTATACACAGCATAACCAAAAAGTTAATAATACAGACTGGATTTGCTTCCTTGGTAGAGAGGAAGGATGTGATTTTCAATATTGCCTGCAGAAACAGAAAATAATATGAAGTACAAAGGTTCATCCAAATGAAGGAAGGAGCCAGTATCAAGAACTCACCGCATTGAACAAATATGCTTTCAAAAGAAATAGGAATAGCCTGCCATGAAAAATCATCCATTAAAGCTGTGGTTACTATACTACTTAATCTAGCAAAAAAAAAAAAAATTAAAAATGATCACACTTTTCTCTTGTCCCAAGTAGCTCACTCCCATTGCTTTCCCTTATGCTGATAAATGTGGACATCTTTCCAAGCTGGATCTGCTGCTACTCAGCTCAGGATTTGACTGTATGAATGCTCATACTGGCAAAAGAGAGCTGATGGGCAAAAAGCAGTTGGCATTGAAGAAGCAGGAAAGGTTCCCTTCTTTCAACAGTCATTAGCTTTTGACTGATTAATATGATCTGGCATAAAGTCAGTTGTATAAAAGGAAGTTGAAAAAGGAGAATGAGCTAAATTATGCATTTTTTTCAAATGTAACTCACCAGGCTTTGAACCAAATCCAGCCATTTTATAAAATTTACTTCTGCTATTTTCCCTTTTATTTTTGCAGAAGACATCCTGCTGCTCCATTGCAGAGACTTATAAACAAAATGCATTGTTTTTTTTAATGACTGAGAAGCTGATAGCTCAGTACTACAAATGAAAGTGTCAAAGGTATCTGGAAGAAATTCTCAGACACCATTTTCAAAACATAATATCAGGTAGGGCTAGCTAGATAATACATATATAAAAAATAAGATAGCATGCAATTTGAAAACCTCTTTTCCCATAGACACTGAAAAATACTGTTGTCTGATCTGAAAGAATCAGCTAAAACCATTTTAAACAATGCTCAATGTTATGTCCTTTTACTCTTTGTTGACCTGGAGATAAATGCTTATCAATAAGAGAGTGGTCTCAGAATTTCGGAGACAGAAAATACAAGCAACAAATGTTATGTGTAAGGCTTGTGTAATATGCCCACAAACTCCTGTGATCTGGTCTCTCTGCTCTGCCAAAGCTGAACTGGGGCCCATAGTACTGACTCATTATCATGCAATTCTTAATTTCCATTTAATAAATGAGTATTTAATTTAGCTTTTGGAAATTAGAAAAGATCCTGAAAAAGGGATGTAGTTCTTGAAATATAAGTTCATCTCAAGTGGGGGGGTGGAAAACAAAGGCATCTGAAGTACTTAATATTTCATGGTGGTTTGCTTCTAACTGATGTTTAAACTGCCAAGTGAATTATATAAAATGTGTATCTTCTTAAATGGAATTTATCCTAAATGTTCACCATGTTTTCATCATAATGAAGAAAAAATTATTTCATCAAATAACAGGCAATTTACTAAGACTCCACCTTGATAATCTGCAGGATTTTATCAGTATTTACTTTCTGGAACATATAATAAAGATAGATGATATAATAACTTATTATTGATCCGAGGACTCTGAAATGAGGCTTCCAGTATGTCTCAGGAGTTGTCAGGGGACAGGATGGGGATCCTATGTTTGTTGTGGAGTAGGAAAGAATTTATGAACTCTCAATGCTTCTGTCAGGATAAGGGTATTACTTCCTGCTCAGGTCTTCTGAGGACTCTGAGAATAAAAGGCTGCATGCTAGCAAAGTATCAAAAGAGAAAAAAGAGCCAGAATATACAAACAAAGTGTATACTCCATGTGCAGCAGCATCCAAACATTTTACACTCAAATGCAGCTCACCATATCTAACATATGTGTCCACAAAGCAACCTAGCGCAGTTTTAGTAGTTGAATAGTAACATTTGGAAATCAAAGCCAAAAGAGGCTTTGATGAAATGATGATCTGAAAAAATAACTACATTTCCCTCACAAATAAACTATGATGTCATGCCAAGGACAAAATTCTTCCTTATAAACCTTGCATTACACAGCAGACAACCAGGAACGCCCAGTTTACTGGCCTTACTGGAAAAAAATGCAAACTGTGAATGTGCAAAAAAGTGCATGCAACATGAAGAGACAAGTCATCCAGATGGAAAAGATGCTCTATAAAAGTGAAGCATTCCACACAAAAAGCAATTATCTTGTACTACAGAAATCTGTAGTTTTACAGAGATTTGTATTCTTATAACAAAGGCAGAAGTCAACTGTCAACAGATGCCGTAAATATTCACATTGCGAGGTTTTAGCTAAAACAAGCAAACGAAAAGGACTTTCTTGAGGAGTTATCTCATGATGGTCCAGAAGGTGATAATAAAGAACTCAACTGTATCTTCATATGCTATATGCAACCCAATGAACTGGAATCACTGCCAGCCTCCAGAGCATTGTGTAATTAGCACAGCTGGGGCTGCCAACTGATTGGAGCAGAAGCATGTTATCTTACAAAGGAAGTGCATGAATACCTAAAGACCTACAAACCTTACCAGTTGAGATCATTAGCACTATATTTGGGCTAGACTTATTCAAAAGAGAACTACAAAAAATTGCATCACTCAAAATTGAGTGTCATATCAAAAAAGGATCCTGGAAGCCTTATTGTCTTTGCTACTTTCAACATCCAAGCAACACCCATAGCTGATGATGTGAATTCAATACTACATACACTTCATTTCAGACAACTAAGTAACAAAAATACTGTATATACTTATATAAATTTCCTACACCAAGAAAAAATTATCAACCTCACAATAAGAATTGAAAGCTGAATCTACTTGGTAAAAATCCATCTTGCAGCTTGCAAAACATTTTGTGAAAAACTAGATATGAGAGATTACCTTAGAATAGAGTAAATTTGAATGTGCAGTGTAGATTTACTACGTAAAAAATGTATTAAGTGGTGTCTATAGAGGTATCATATAATCTTTTCTCTTGCAGGCTTACTGTTTTTACCTTAATTTTAGTCTGCAATTCTTATACTTCAGTTTTCTGAAACAGACATTATCTTTCATAGAAAACAATAGGGTACCCTCAACTGGGAGAAAAATCATTTGAAGTGCATTAATCAAGGAAACGAATTCAAATATGTGCCAAACTTAGCAACTATCAAGTGTTTCGGTTTGTTTGTTCCATTCTGTTGTTATTTGTATTTGCTTTTCAAGAAATGCATTGTCAATTTGTATTTTTGAGTAAATACAAAGTGTTAGGTATATAGGCACAAAGAAAAGCAACCAATATATCAGTTGTCATGCATTATTATTTATTAAAAATAAACCAAACCAAACAAACAAAACCAAAACCAAAAAGCCCAACCTCTTCTAGTGCTGGCCCTGAAACTGTCATTGGACTTTATTTTCAAATCACCACTAATTTTTTTACAACATAATTCACTTTATAGCTTCATATTCCAGTACCACAGCAAAATGTTTGCACCACAGGTAGAGGTAATCCAGAGTATACAAAATGACAGAGGTAGAATTCTGGGCCTCATTTCCCTGAATTTCTGGTTTTTTATATGGTTCCAGTCAGGAGAACTGCAAGGACCATGAAATAGAAAAAGATGACAAGCTACCACTTAAGCCAAGAACAGCTAAAGTGGCAACTTAAAGCGAGGCATGTTTCTTGATACAATAGGTCTCCCCGCTGTCTGCATGTTTACCTCAGTGAAGTCCCTCAGAACTTGGAGGTAAGACAAAGAAGCAAGTATTCAGTATCAGGTTATTAACCCATATTTGCTGGGGTAGTGTAACCATTTCCTAACAATAGTAATTCTGACGACTGTTGCAAGGTATTCTCTTAATTCTCTTTCCTTAAACAGGTAATTGCTTTTAGCAATTACAAGATTAGGACAAATTAGATTTTAGGTTAAGCTCATTTTGTTTAGACTCCTTTTTATTTGTTTGTTTAACGCAGATTCTGGGCATGGAAAACATGGCATCTTGTTTTATTCAGCTCAGTTAAATGCAACCATTGTGCAACTAATGCAAAGATTAACAACAGGCACATAATTATTACTATTGCTCTTACATTCAGATGATACTTTCAGATGATACTTTTAACTTAATAAAGATTTCATAAGTATGTATGTAGTTTTTGCACTAAAAAAAATAATAAGGTAGCTCTATCAGAAGCTAGAGATTCATAGCTTGCAAGTACTTCAGCTACATCTTTATTCCGGGTAGCCTTGGAAACAGTAACTTACATTTACAATCTTTCACCATGAAGGTTAAAAAAAACACCAAAACAAACCCCCCAAAAAACAACAAAGCACAAATTATCTGCAAATCATGTATTCTTTCAAAAGAAAGCATTAGTTCTGGGCTGGAATACATAGATGATTATGTAAACTTTCTTATTAATGAAATACAGGATATTCAAAGCTGACAAATACATACCCTATAATAATGTGCAAACCAGTAAATTTGGCCAAAACACAACAGTGGGTACTTAGTAATTTCATGAATGCGCTGAGCCTTATTTTTTATATTTCATCAGGAAAAGCTATATAGTCCATCTAACACTACACTGAAGTACTGGTTCAGCTCACTGGGTCCCGACCCATAGAATTACCTATTGAATAATTATGCTACCTTCTTTCTTCCTTTGAATTCTCTCTGGAGATTTCTCAGTCAATTAATCAATACTAAATTTGTTGACTCAGACAACATGAAAGTGTCACAAACTGAGAAGGTTCTGTTCTGGGAGCCTATTCCTGAGTACAAATCCAAAACATGTGTTTGTAAAAATATTGATAGGTGAATATAATGTTTCTTAGGCATCTAATTGTCAGGGAGAATAACGACCACTGTGAAAGTACAACATATTTAAACACACTGAATATTCCAAACAGTAACAGTAAGAATACAAGAACTATTTTTTTTTCATGAATTTTATCAGAACTGCTATATTTTGTCATATTTACTAAGAAAAATAATATTTCTCTATCTGTGTTTCATTCCAATATGGGGGAGAAAACCATCCTTCTACTTAATTGGTTTTGTTTCCACTTGCCGTTGAGAAATGCTTTAAAAAGAAAAATGAGATCTATTGCTAATATTTTTAAAGCATTCAAAGCCATCTGGAAAAGAATCCTATGATTTGTCTTTCAGTATTTATAGATCTCTATATTTAACTGAATTAGTTCAAATTAAAACATTTTCGAACCTTACAAAACTCTTATCATATCCCAAAGGTAAGAAACAGCAGATCTCAAAGCATCATTGATGCCCAAGGACCAGTGAATAACACTTATGTCATCTGGCTGGATATAGCTGCATATCCTTAATAGGTGATTAATCTTCTATGCTTCGAAATTGAATTATCTGTTTAGATCTTCCAGCCTTAGAAAGAAATGCAGGTATTGCCATTACAGTACTGTAGAGAGGATCCTTCAGGATCCTTAAGAACTGACTGTGAGTTGATATTTTGCTTCCAGGTAGCCATTAGCTCAAGAAAAAAGGAAAATAGCCTCTGGACAATTCCTGGGAAGAGGGAAGTAAAAAGAAAGATAATTCTTCCAGAGCACCTGAAGCAATCCTGAGCCAGAAGCTTTGAGTTTCATGATCTCAGTACAGAGCTCTGGGTGGGGTGGAGACTTCTGTTCCCACTGTTGTGCTAACATACTTTCACTGGATAACAGATTTTATTTTCCTATCCTTACAAGCTTAGACTAATAGCTGTTCTTGTGATCTCTTACATTTATAGCCTCCTTCAAAACGTACATAAAATCAGTGAAGGTGCAATGTCACAGCTAACACTGTGACTATGAGGAAATGTATGAGCATGTATGTGAATATATCCAGCTCAGCTACAGTTGAGTGATTCCTTCACAGCACTAGTTTATTAATACAGAGTACACTTAAGAGAAAACTACTTCAGGCAATGGAATGTGCAACAGCCAGAGAGAGAAAAAAACAAACCTGTGCTACAAACAGCAACTGATGGGTATGAGCCCCAGTACCAATACTGAAAGAACAATTCATAAGCTTTTCAAAAAGATATATGTTTTCCTTTGAAAAAGGAACTGTGAGGTTGTGAGTGCATGAAAACTGAACTTGCATTTTCACTGAAGTAGAAAAACTTTTAGTTGTATTTTCCATATGAATATCTTGATCAACACTTCAAATACAGCACAGCCTTTTGAGGAAAGCCCTAGTCTAATGACTGCTTAGTAGTTTACTTGAAGATTTGGTCATATCAGTATACTTTGCTAGAGGAAATTCTGCTATATGTTTCTCTTAAGTGAAGTTCTTTGTAAAACACAATTCAGATTTTAAACAGATTTTTTTTCCAAAATACACATCAACTGAGTGTAGATACAAAATAAACCTCTACAAATAATGGTGTTTCAATTGCCTATCTAAGAAAATGAGCAAGAAAGCAGGGAAGTAATAAAACACTCAGTTTACTAGATTGCGTTAAAACCTTCTACAAAGCAAACATTCATTCAGAATGACACATTTATTCCAGTGACACTGGAAAGTGTCCCACATCCTCACTCAGTGCTCTGTTCTTCCCTCCTCCTCCTCCAAATAAAAATAAATTAAAAAAGAAAAAAAAATATGTAATTGATTTAATTTTGACCAGTATTGCATCCCCATGCACAGGTTTGCCTTGAGCTCTGATGTCCCTGACCAGCCTAAAACCACAACTCTATGCAATACCCCTCTGCAACCGCTTTTCTCCAGCTATTAGGGATTTGGCTGCCTATACCAAAAGTCAGCTCTGAGTCAAGTAGGTTGCAGACCTTAAAGCTTCAGTGACACCCTCCTGCCCCCACAGAAATCCCTGCTGGTGAAGCCTCATGCATTTTCCAGGGTCTGTGACCTCACATCCAGGGCCATGATTCACTGTAAAAATCATGACGTTGTCTGTGGAAACTGAGTGTGGAGCAGTTTGCCCACACAGCTTAGAGCTAACTGAGGCTACTGCTGTTAACATGACCTGCCCAGAGGGCTGAGGTCCCTGTCAGACCTGGCTCCCAGAGTTGGCTTGAGAGTTTTGTACCTCTCAAGTTGTGCAGAAGGCTCCAGTTTCAACCCAGTCATGCCCCACATCAACCACTACCTCTGCTGTAGACAGCAGGATCATCAAAAGAGAACTCGTAACACATGAGACAACAGACACTGTCCTTCCTCATCCTGCACACCATTTTCCTATCATCCTTGCAGACATGGTTGCAAGCTGACAATCAGGATCTTGTGCTTCCCCCTACGAAGGAGCTTGAAGACAAAACCCTGCCTCAGGATCTTTTGGGATTCTTTCTTCATCATAGCTGCCAGTGTTGCCCAGCCCAATTCAGGAAGATTTGTCAAAACAAGTCCTGCCAAAGAAGTGACTGATACCCCCACTGTGCATAACTGTGCATAAACAAGTAAATATTCAATTGAAATGAAGTAGGTCACAGATAACAAACAGTTTGAGCATGTAGCTGATATAAATCACTTGCTCAACCACTAGCATGCTAAAAAGTCACAGACACAATGTCTGTCTGAATTTTCTGATAGCTGCCTATTGCTGTAAATCAGTTTCTACAATTGTGATACAATCAGCCATCCAAATAAACCTGTGAGGCTCAGCTAAAAAGCTGCTACAGCAAAAACAACTCCAGAACATAATTTCAATGTAATGTGTACCTGGGAACCACTCTGCTCCACATCCACAGAACACATACGAGGTTTGTCACCTTTCACCTTTAATGTATCTGCTGCCATCAAGCATTTACAGTAACTTTACAAGACTCTTCTGACAATTTCTTAAGTCAAAAAGCTCTTGTGATAACAGCCTAGCAATTGTAGCGCTGTTCTGCATTGCTTCAGAAAATGTTTAAAAATATATCTCTGCCTGCATTTAAAAATGAAACTGAAGACATTTTCTTTGAAGATTAACAATATTCTGCAAACTACATCAAATGAGGACAACACAATTTGCCAGACATCTCCAGTTACATCACACTTCTCAGGCCCCATGCAGCTCTCAGTTTTGAGCATCTCTAAGGATGGAAAGTCTGCAGGCCCTCCAGACAACCTGTTTTAGTGTTTAAACACCCTTATGATGCCTTGTTTTCACCATTCTTGCCTGGACAGTCTGAATCTCTGAAAAACCTCTGCCTTTGTCTCCTTTGTACCCTTGCTTCTAGACATAGAAAGAGAGAAGTAGGATTTCCACTACACCTTCATTCCCTTTCTATGGTTAAATAAACCCATCTCTCTTTTGCATGTCATGTGCAAAACTCACTGACCACTTTAAGGGCCCACATCACACTCACTACAACATGTCCATATGCTTCTTGCTGTGAGGAGCCCAGAACTGGACACAGCACTAACATGTGGTCTGACAAACACAGATAATTTTTCTTGACCCCTGGTGGTTAATGGTCCTAACGCAGTGCTGAAAGAGCACACACCTGCCTCATGTTCAACCTTGCTGTCCATCGTAAACCCCTGTTTCCACCACTATTTCTAGCACTGAGAGTAAAAAAGCAAATAGGAAGTCAAGTAATATTTTAGTGCTTTCAGAAATTATCTAGATGCAGAGTTGAAAGTAGATTATGGAAGTTTGCTGATAATAAATCAGGAGGAGCTGTGGACTCCCTCAAGGATAGAGAGGCCTCACAGTGACATATGGATAGACAAAGAAACTCTGCAATCACCAATCACATGAAGTTTAATAAAAGCAAGAACCAGATTCTCCACCTGGAATGGGGTAATCCTGGCTACACGTATGAACTGGGAGACAAGAGGCTGAAGAGCAGCCCTGGTGACAGAGACCTGGGGATCTGGGTTCATGGGAAATTGAGTACGAGTCAACAGTGTGCCCTGGCAACCAAAACGGCAAACAATGCCATGGGGTGTATCCAGCACAGCTAGATGATCGAGGGTCCCATTGTACACCGCATCAGTGAGGACCTTCCTCACACACTGTGTGCAGTTTTGGGGACCTCAGTATAAGAAGAACATCAAAATATTAAGTTGTGTCTGGAGGAGGATGACCAAGGTGATGAAAAAGCCCCTACAGTAAGACGTACATGGAGCAGCTGAGGTCATTTGGCTTGCTCAGCTTGGAGAAGAACAGGCTGAGGGGTGACCTCATGGCAGTATACAACTTCCTCAAAGGGGGCATTGGAGAGGGAGGTGCTCATCGCCCCTTTCTGGTGACAAGAAACAGGACACAAGGAAACAGAATGCAGCTGCATCAGAGTGAGTGCAGACTGGAACATTAGGAAAAGTTTCTTCACCAAGAGGGAGTGGGTCAGTGGAACAGGCTCTCCAGGGAAGTAGTCATGGCACCAAGCCCATCAAAATTCCAGCAGTGTCTTAGATGACTTGATTGGACACGTGGTTTAGCTTTAAGTAGTTCTATGAGGAGCAGAGAGTTGGGCTCGATGATCCTTACAGGTCCCTCCCAACTTGAGAAATTCTAGGATTCTAAGCACATATACATGTATGAGCTAACTGATTTTAGCTAGGATATGGGACCAGTAATCTACTATCTACAGAATGAGATCAGGAAGCAGATAGCAAACACCAGCTAGTGAAAAGATTAACAACTGCAAAAAAGTTATATTAGTAATATGACATTCTAGAACTTATTTGTATTTTATCCTGTGTATGAAGTTCAAAGACATTGGTTTAATGCTAGCATTTCTATTTTTATTTGCTTTACTTTACTTACAACATCTTGTCAATACTTCTGTTGCTATCCTACATCTATTTTTTATTTTTAAGTAACCCAATTTTATGAATGGAATTTGAAAAAAATCTGTTTGAGCAGACATCTACTAATATGCATATAATCCAAAGAAGTGGAATATAAAAATAACTGCTGCTTTAAGCATTTATATGTTTTAGCATTTATGTATTAGCAGAGTAGTCAGATCACGTATCAACTACCTGAGTTAATTATGGGTATCTCATTCCTTACTGAATCTTTCTTATTTGCACTGAAACAAGTGCAACATGGCTGCCTGTGGTCTTCCAGTCAAAAGCTGAAATCCCCCACAGCAGGAAGCAAGTGTTTTAATGACAGCTACTTTGAGTATCTAAGGAAAACCTTAAACATGTGATTCAGAGGTATAGCCTAATTGCATCATGGAAACATAGAACAGGAAGCCTAGAAAGACATAAGATTTTAATACAGCAGTTTTGATACAGACATATTGCAAGTCCCTCATTTCAGCAATTTTGAGTTCTCCAACTTCAGAAAACAAGATAACAGGCTGTTACAATTGTATGAGCACTGTTATTTCCCAAGAATGTGGCTTCCATGCTTTCTGAAAAATCAGTCTAGAGCCAAGGGATATTAATTCTGAGCACATAAAAATAAGGAACTCTGAGAATGTTAATCCTAGTTCTACTCATGACAATATGTAATAGGTGCTTCCAAACTTGGATTTTTCATCTGCAAGAGAATTTTTCTAGACCACATACGTATTTAGTGTATGCAATAGCATTTTGGCATGAGGAAGAAATGCTATGAGAGAAGAGCCATATAAAATCATAGAATCCTAGAACGGTTTGGGTTGGAAGGGACCTTAAAGAACATCTAATTCCAACCCCCTTGCTGGGTGCAGGGACACCCTCCACTAGACCAGGTTGCTCAGAGCTCTGTTCAGCCTGGCACTTAACACTGCCAGGGATGGGGCATCCACAACTTCTCTGGGCAATCTGTTCCAGTGTCTCACCACTCCCATAGTAAAGGACTTCTTCCTATTATCTAAGTACCAGCTTAGTTGAGATGGTGTTGCAGTATTAACTTGCTTTGGCTAAGTCCAAGAAAGAGAATGTGTCCCAGAACTGGTGTCCAATTGCCACATCAGCCAAGCTTAAACCTCCACTGGGGAGAAATCCTTCCTGACATGAAATTACCTCTGCCTTTCAAATAAGCATTTGCTAAGAAGCACTAAGAGTAGAATTAGGGTTGGGATGACTGCCACAGAAAATGTTACCAGATTTAACTACTTCAAGTTACCAAGGCTTGAAGCAATGTCATAGTAAGTGATCATACTGATACTGAAATAAAGTACATTCTAAAAACCGAGCTACGGTAGAATAGTTCATTATACAATTTTGTATTTGCACTAGTAGCAAATACTTCACCATTAATGTGGTTTAACTGTAACAAAATGTCATACTGTGATTGCATCAATGCAAGCAAGCACTAGTACTGCCATTGATAGCATATCCTTACTGTTCCAAGAAAATAAAATAGCATTTTTTCTATGCTATGCTGTTAATTTAATTAATAGATGTTTCACACATTTCTCTACAGCTACTCATATTTAGCTAATCATACTAAGTACTTTGCTTCAGCTTTTTGCCCTTCACATTTACTTCAATTTACTTCAAGGGGAGAATAGACTTGGGATTTGATATGGAAGAAATTTACATTAGTCATGCACACAGCTATTTGCAGCAGAGATACTACATACCCAGCCTTGAATTTAAGTAACATAATGTACATTATATATATCCTCAACAACTGTAGTGTGTCTGCTACTAGCTTCAAGATCTGCTATCTGGCAAATAAGGGTCACACCCCCTAAAAATTGGTGAAAGTGTCTTCATTGATTTAACTGGATTTCAGGTAGGTCTTAAATTAATGGAAACTATCTATGCTAACACAGCTTATGGCACTGAGATCCTAAATCTGTCAGATAATTCAATGCAAACAATTTTCCCAGTTTCTTACTTACTCAGGTCTTACTAACAGACTTCCTGCTGTAGTCACATATCTGGCAGACTGAAATACTGGGCAAACAAGCAGGTCTTCCTATTGGTCTTAACTCTACAGACATCCATTTTAACATGGGACATTTTAGTAATGCTTGACAATTTTTGAATATTAAATAAAACTGGAAATTTGCACTACTTAAGAAATAAAAGCAATCAAAAGAAAAAAGCATCATCTTTGGATATTAGCAATAGCAGCCAACAGCTTCTAAGGGGAAGCAATCCTCTGAACAATTTACTATTCCCGTTCTGAATAAGCTAAAGCTCCCACAGTTACCATTAATGAGAAACTGCAAAAGATATTTTTGGCTTTACAGACCAGATCTTTAAATAATCTTAATCACATGTACCAAGACAAAGTAACTCAATCACACTCAATTTCCCACTAGGAAATCTCTGAAAACCTTTCTTGTCATGTTGCCCCCTCCCCAAATCTGTGTTAGAAGGCTCAAAACCACCTTTTTATTCCAGAGAAATTAAATTTCATCATTTGTATGTACTAAAGGTAACATATATGCTTGAAGATCAGTGTCTTAATAAGAGCTGTGCTGCTGATTGCCCCCCATATTGAGTTTCAAAATTTCTTTGCTAATGTGACCAGCATCACAAACAGTTTTATTGCTGGGGAAAAAAAAAAAAAGAGTATTTTTACTGTGCAAATAGAAAGTGATTGTGCCCCCCCCAGGCTCTCCCTGAAGACTTATAGTTATTAGTCACCTCACACTCTTGTAAAGACAGTTAAATCAGAAAGACTTTGTACGCATTTTAACAGAAATGTTATTTAGTCTCTTCAGGAGACAGAAATGAAGGAAGGTTGTGATAACTTCTATTTCCTTATCAACCCTTCCTCTGTTCACAAAAGACAGGATTAGGATGGAAAATTGCGCAGGAGTCCCTCATGTCCCTGCTGGCCTTTCCACTGAGATACCTGAAGACAAGAAAATAGACAGAAAAAAGCAGCAAGGGAATTGCAGTCTAACTAATGGAGGAAATAGCGGAATAATCTAATAATCTGTGTTGGAAGAGGAGAGCCATATGCCATTAGATGATCTATTAAACTAGCCAATTTCCAAACACAACTCAAGAATTTTTAAGCACAAAAAGCTGCTATATATGTTCCCTCTGCTTGTACTAGGCAAAACAAAAAATCACAGAATTTAACTGCAGCAAGAAAGATTCATGCAGACAGCAATTAAAGTATTTCTGATGGCATATATAGGTTCACTACAAGAGACTGCCTAAGAGGATTATGGCTTTAGGAACTTAGACAAACACTTGTAAGAAATTATGCATATTGAAGTAGTACTGATAGTGGCAGGACAGAGTACGCAACTTTTGGGGGTTTCTTTTCACAATGTATCCCTGCTGACCCTTTTCTCACAGCAGAAACTAAGTGTAGGACTTCTAAAAAACTGACATCATATCCTTTCTTAAGACAAAGTTGGATTAGAACTGAATACTTCTAAAAAAAGTACTTGGCTTTCAAGCAGTATTAATTTGCAACTAGGTATATGCAACAAAGATGCTCAGAGGGCTGAGGCACCTCACCTATGAAGACAAGAGAAGAGAGCTGGGCTTGTACAGCCTGGAGAAGATAAGACTCCAGGAAGACCTTATAGCAGCCTTCCAGTACCTAAAGGGGGGCTACAAGAAATCTGGAGAGGGGATTTTTACAATGCCACATAATGACAGAACAACAGGGAATGGTTTTAAGCTGACAGAGGGGAGGCTTAACTTAGACATTAGGACAAAATCCTTCACTTGAGGGCAGTGAGGTGCTGGCACCGGTTGCTCAGAGAATCTGTGCTGCCCCATCTCTGGCAGTGTTCAAGGCCAGGCTGGATAGGGCTTTGAGCAACATGGTCTAGTGGAAGGTGTCCCTGCCCATGGCAGGGGAGTTGGAACTAGACAATCTTTGACGTCCAAACCGTTCTATGATTCTACAACATCAAAGACAACACAAAATTACAGCCATCACATCCAAAACCAAAGGGATACATTTAACTACTGCTGTGTTTGTCTTGAGCATTTTGGGCAATCCTGATGCCTGATCTACACAACTTTCTGGCAGGCAGAGTTGACCTCTTCCTTGGATGGCTCAGTCATTGGACTGCATGCAGCAAATTATTTGTTACCATTATAAGCATCGTAACCTGGCACCCCTATTGCTTCTGTGAGTACAAGCTAAGCAGCTAAATGTCAGAAAACTGCTCTGAGTGATGCAATTCAGAAGAAGGGTCAGTCAGAAGGTGGGCAGAAATGTAGCAAAAAAACCTGAGAAAAGCAGTAGTATTATGGCTAGGTTGTGTAAATGTTCACAGTTTCAATGTGGTAACACAAAATTTGCAGCAAGAAAAAAAACTGTTCACCAAATACGGCCTCCTGCATAAGACAGTGCCTAGTAATTTGAAAAACTGAACTCAAAAGCTGACCATTTCTGGAAAATACTTTCTCTGATTCAGAAAACTTAGAAAATTCTACATACAATCATGTAAGTCAGTCTGGAATGTCCTCAGGGTATCCTGCAATTAGTTTACACATTTGTAGTTTTGGTCTGCTTTGTAGCTGTATGCAAAGATGCATGTCCAGTCATTGCACTGGGAAACCTAGGTGTGATACAGCAGCAACAGGCTACAACAATTCAGTAAAACACAGAGTTTAAAGAAGGCATCCTTCTGTAACAAAACAATGCAATGCATCCATCTTATATTCTTAATTATGATGGCTCAGTAAGTTACTATGTCTGCCCTTGCATCTGCCAACAACAGATGAAGAAAAAGACAACTGAAAGACTGGTTTTGCTCGGTCAGCTTCTCACATAAGCTTGATGATTGTTTTAATTACATTATAAGAATCTTGATTATTTCCTTCAGTAACTTCCTTGACACTTTGTCAGACTGTTTCACGTCATCATATTATTTGGGGGATGAAACATATCTTTGATGAAATTATTTTATTTCATGCTTTATTACTGGCTTTGACATAAATTTCCAGAGACCCCCAAAGGGCATTTCTTTTTACACTGTAGCATAGCCTTGTTAGCCGTTCAGGTGGAACAAAACCACTCGGCTTCATTTTATGGTCCTGTGCCCAGAATTTTCCACACTGCACCCTTTTAAACCTAAGGATCAGTATTGCAGAACATTAAAATCTTATGCTGTTAATACAGGATTTCACTACCGCATTAAGTAGCATTGTACATTTTTTTTTTTTTTTTTAACGTCTCTGGAAATAAGACCATTCACTTTTTGATAGGCAAATTTATTGCACTGGTTTGTGTATTATCAAGGTCTGTGGGAATTTGGGCCACTTGCCACCTCTGTAAGTATTCAAATCTGGAAGACTGAGCCTCATGAAAAACAGAGATCATTTATGAGACAAATCCTTCTGTGTGCGTGAAATGTGGATGACCCTGGATGACTTCTCTGATACTTCATGTTTCTCACTGGCCATGAGACACAGAAGGTGGCAAAACTGTGCAGCATTTTCTAAGATGAAGGTAAAGACACTAGTGAAACAGACAGACCTAGGGAAAAGTCTGCAAAATATGATTAACACACAAGAGGATAAAAACCTGTAGCTGTTGGAGGATTCTTACTTTGAAAGAGGAATTTTTGTACCTTAGCTGCTGAAACAAGAGTGAGAACTTGTTATGTCTTTCTCTATCACTTCTTTTTGAGAAGCACTCATATGTTGGTGACATACCTAGAAAGAAAAGACACTTTTTCCTAAAATTCTCTGGTTTAAAAGAAGAAACCTTGCATTCACAAAGCTTTTTTCAATCTGAAACTCAAAACCACTTTTCCCTCTACATGAAATCAGCAAACTACAGCTTTCTCCTTCAAAATGGTACTGATACGTCTGCTTCTTTTATCTGTAGGCTAGAAACATGACTTCTATTGCTAGGCTTTTTGTTTTGATCTATTCCTTTCTTTTTTATTAATTGTGATAAAATTTCTTGTTGCTGTTACATCACTTCCAAGTCAACGGTCACCAACCTGAGTCATATTCATGGGAAATATTCAGTCAATAAGGCAAACTTTTAACAATCCCTGATTCACCTTAGATAACATAAAAAATGCACACTGCAACAGAATTAACCAAAGTGACTTTTTCTGTACGTGAAAAAGAGAAAATCATCAACAGCTTGCATATTTTCTTTCCTTTCTGAACAAGTGAATTGGCATAATATGTCAGAAAACACTTAGAAAAGAACATGCCCAGATCAGCGCCTCTCACCGCTGGTAAGAAGCATGACTTCAAGAAATAAGCAGCTTTTGAGAATGTGCAGTCCCCAAAAGACATATTATCAGTTCTTTAACCACAGGTGTAAAAGGCCTTCACATGCTGCCATTACTTGATTTAAAACGTGAAGTACTAGAGGTGCAGCTAACAGTTGAGCAGCAGCAATGCAAGCATACATGTGACAGCTGCTGTGAAAATACTTTGCAACACCCACCGCCCCCCAGATATGGGGTGTTGAATGAATTTCTTGATAATAAATCAGGAGCCTGCAAAGACACAAGAATGGTCTAGCACGGTCTCTTTCATGCAATCCTTAAATGACTAAACTGATGATAGCAGAGGCTTATGGGGGTATGATATAGGCAACACAGAAACATGGTAGGATGGCTCCTATAACTGGAGTGTTGGCATGGAAGGTTACAGGCTCCTTAGGAAAGACAGGCCTGGCAGGTGGGGAGGGGGAGTTACTATTTATGTTAGGGATAGACTGGAGAGTATGGAACTCTGTCTGGGACAGGTGAGCAGTCAACAGAAACTTTGTGGGTCAGGGTTAAAGGGAGAACAGCGATGGGAGACATTACTGTGGGGATCTGTTACAGACCGCCTGACCA
>JANRGW010042257.1:0-20882 GCA_024733675.1 Psilopsiagon aymara
CTAAACTGTTCTTATCTCAACCTGTGGGAGTTGCATTCTTTCGATTCTCCATGTAGCAAACTGCATGGCTGATTTACTGTCTAAACCACGAGAGGTGGAAACTCAGTACATGTTTACCTATAATGTTTGATAGCGAAGGCTTTTGTTTTCACTTGAGCTATGCCCATGTGTCCATCACAGCTGACTGCAGCAATCACAGCTCCAGCAGAATGCTATCAAACTGAACTGAAATGACAACAAAAAAACTTACGCAAATAGCGAAGTTCAAAAGAAGGCGACAGCCATAAAGCAGAAAACTTGCCCTTTCCTCATCACTAAACCTCTGCACAAGAAAGACTTAATGAATCACAAGGAGGACACATGAAGTGCCATGTGGGAAGCGTAAGAGCGGGTCAAGATTTAGATTAATATCTGAAGCTTATTTTCTCTTTTAGACACATGTCCTTGGGTATATAAAATACCATATCCATTGGAATCATTATTCAAGTCTGTTAGCACCGGATATCAGTATTATTATAACTGCCTTCTCGTTACATGCTAGCTACTGAATTTTAACACGTTCTTCTACGCCTTCATATGAAAAGTGACAAATTGCCATTGTTTGACATTATTCTCTCCACTACATGTCAAAAATAATAAAATCCAATGCATTTATTTCTAGCACTAAATGTTTATTGTCAGGTATGTGGGAAAAGGAAAACAAGAAAGCATATGCAGTATTTCAATTTCTGGTTCAATGTATCTTAATCAGCATCACTGTGCAGACCAAGAACTACAGGGTTTTTCCCTTCTCATTGAGAAGTAAAGATTAACTCCAGAATGCAATTAGCTGTGCTGCTTCATGATACTGAGAATTAGTAACTCCTAAAAGAGAAATATCCCCTTTTCCCCATGCAAAGACTTACATCCTGATAACTAATAGCCAGAAACAGGTTATTATGAATCAGCAGAAGTAGTAAGTCCTATAAATTTCTAGTTTAAATTTGTTGGGGTTTTGGTGTGGGTTTTTTTTTTTTTTTTTTATGGGTCATGGCCAATGAACTGAATAGTGTTCAGCTTCTTGGAAACCAAAAACCTGAGAGCATGAACTTAAACATTTTTCTCCCCATTAGGCACTTTGGAAACTTGTGTCATACTTCTGAAAATACACACATCAAAATGGTCTTGTCAAACAGCTTTGAAATTCAATGCCTTGTGCTTCCCTCTCTGGAGTAGTATAAATTTAGTCATTATTAGAATTAGTATAATTGTTCTCTAAGTACTGAAGAAATAAAAGGTGAAATGAGCTCGGTGACTGCTCTTTCATTCCCATGAGAACATGCTGCAGTAGAGAGCTCAGGCTGCAGAAGCACAGATGCTCAGGGATGCTTTCAAAATCCAAGGGCTGGAGAATGAGCCCAGTCAAGTGGAGCCACATCTGCACCAGCATAGCTTACAGGCAGAGGAGATTTCTCGTCTTCCACAGAGCACATAGAAATCCCATGGGAAGAACTGCCCCCTGGAGATGTTCACTGCTGTCTAAAGACTACTGGAAGAGAGAAGCATCCAGCAAAATTACTAAGTTGAATGGAATGGATCCAGGCCTCTGATATCTAGCTCCCTGGGGATAATGTACTGTCACTGACAACTCATCCTCACCAAGGGTATCACCTTAAAGAAGAACTGAAGACACTGTTCTGAAACAAAAACTTGTTTGGAAACCACTGATCAAAGAGGGACACCATGCAATCTCAACTGGGAGGGCCCCGAGAATTCACCTCGCAGAACTGCGAGTCTGCACCTCCCCCAGCAAGCAGCATGGTTTCAACTTCAAGCTTAGCTGAAGATACCCACACCCCATGAGAAAACAAAGCACATTACGTAAGCTTTTTGGAGCACAAGTCCTGGTTTGGTTTCTTCCAAAAGCTGCCTAGCACGCACAGCCCAAGGCCATGCTATGAGGTGAATCAAAGTCGGGACAATCATGGAAGCATTTCCTGATCTAAGCTAAACCACTAATACACTCAGCTCACTTCCCGACTCTTGTCTGGACTGCTCCAGCCAGCTTCTGCCAACCAAAACCAGCCTGTGGTGTGGGGGACTGATTCTTCCAGGCTTTTCTAGTAACAATGTGGACAAACCACTACCAGTCTGGTTCTACAGAGCCGTCCAAGCCTTCCCCTCAGACCGTTGTGCAACACTTCACACCAGAGCCCAGAGCACACAACGGATACCTTCATGTAACGGAAACACAACACTGATAGCTTCCAATTAACTACAACAACAATAATGAGCAAAAGGAGCATCACAAAGGTGCTAAAGGCATCAGCACACTAGGATGGAGGGGCTAACCCTGGCCAGCGGGCATGCAGGCACCTGGCATCACTCACACCATGGACGCAGTTTGCTCCCTGCAGTGAATACACTTGGCAAGGCAGATAAGGCATGTCCTACATTTAGGCTTGGTAGTCCTGAGGTACTAAACACAGCCACAGCCAGCACTGAGGAAAAGCCCACATCAAACGATCACCTCGATCCTTGGGCTGCTACCATAACTTCATTTTGTATAGTCTACAAAGTGTATCTGGAGACTGCAAGAGGTAGCAGCATCTGTTTCTGCTCCTCCCAAGAAGCAAGAACTCTGCTCAAAATGCAACACCTCTCCCTCCCAGTACAGGGACACCAACACTCATTTCAAATACCAGACATGGGAATCAAGGGTTCTTTGAAAGCAATTTGTCATTTTATGCTCACAGGCTAATTTTTGCGGTATCTGTTCTCTGATCTGGCTAAACTATTCAAAGCAAAGTTCTGGGATTTTTCACTCCCAAACCGGATTAAAAGGCAAACAAAAAAATCTCCTCAAACTCCCCAGTATCCCCAAACTTTAAAAATCAAACCAATAATTACAGGAAGACGCTCAGCACAGGAAGAGTTTAAGCTCTATATGATATAAATTAATAAAAAGTTAAGTCATCACACACCAAGCTTTACAAACAACAGCATCAAGTAATACAAATGATAGATGCTGACACATTTACTAACTAACATTTAAAGGGGATATCTATTAGCTTTTGGAAGTAGTTTTAACAGGCACTCGACTGCACTGCGTTATACCAACAGGTACTGAAGCAGGTCCTTAAACACAGCTTTCACCTACACCCACGGTTTACTAACTACAGACTCATCATCACCACCTATCTCTTCATGGAGGAGTGATCTACGCAACACCAGCAAGATCTACCTTTGCTTTACAATGACATTTAGTAATTTTAATGACAGTAACTGTGAAAAGAACTCTGGCATTTTAAATGTTCCATGTTTTTACCACATTTTGTCAATTCCAGACCGAGTACTCTCCTGCGAGCTGTACTACAATGTGAGCCACTTTACTCCCACACACACCACCTCACATGAAGGCTGCGGCCATCCTTTCGAATGCAAATCTCCATTATTCCCATTTCAAAAAATTGCTTAATAAATAGGACTTCAATTCAAGAGCTACTGCAAAAATCAATGTACCTGAAAAGTCCACAGCAGCTCCAAGCAGAGAACACTGTGCCGTGACCAAGATGCAAACCCTGCACACTGCTGCCGAGCCAGACATCTCTCCTTATTCTGAGGAAAACCTCTTGGGCTACTCTGCACTGACTACTTGAAAATACAACCTTATTTATTATATACAAAAGATATATGTATATACTGATTTTAAAGCAAAGCTTAAGGCTTTTGCAGTAGACTTGGCTCTGACAGGGAAAGTCTAACCCATCCTACTTCCACTGTATTTCTGAACCGTGAGGGTACAGAAAGACCACAGCTATCTTCAACCACTAAATTAGCTCTTCTAAAACATATTGTATTTTTGATACATGAAACTTCAAAACAACGGTTACGATCTTCCATAGATGCTCATCCCCTGATACATACTGGCAGGAATGGAATACAAAGCCAAAACCCTCAAAATCATAATCCAACTTGATTTAAACAAGGTCAGCTCACGAGCCAAGCACTAAATACGATTTGGCCATAACTCTGACTAACTGATTTTGTGTGAGTGTGTGTGTATGTGGGTGTGCTCTGGATACTCGCCCCAAGCCAGCTGCTGAAGAGCACTGTGTAAACACACCAAAACAGTTGGGAAATGAATGGAATGGAGCCAAGACCCAGGACCCATAAACAAGAAACCATGTAGGCTATGAAAGCAATTACCCAGCAGAAATGAAGAAAGAATCTCTGCAAAACACATTTTCTACTGCTGATCATAAGGAAAGCCTAATAGGAATGATGAGTTCTTCCCAGAAATCGTTCATTACCTTTAGAAAGGCAAAGGGAAGAGGAATGAGCTCACATGCAATGCAGACACATCGAGCTGAAGGGGCTTACTGCAGGCATCTTAAAAGCCTTTTTCTCCTAAAATACAAGAGCTGGAAACGCCCCCATCAATTTTCCATGGGGATCAGTTTCAAGACCATCTCAACCCAGTCACGCAGGGCTGAGCTGGCACTGAGCAAACATGGGGGTTACACCTCCTACAACACATGGCCCCTCAGTCTCACCGGCACCAGATGGGAAAGGATGGGAGCAGGAGACAGCACAGTATGTGGCAATCAATGTAAGGAACATGAAAAGAAACAAAATCCACTGCTCCTCCCTTTCCTGAATATATCAGGTTCGGGGGAAACTTTTTCTCCTGCTCTCCAGTTTCAGCCTAAGTTTTACATTTTTCAGTGACAGTAAGTAAAAGCAGATCTCTCTTACGAAAATGACTGGGCTCCAGACAACAAACTTCCGGCTATCTATTTACACTGTGAAACAACCATTAAATACCAACCACCAGTCAACTGTTAAGGGACCCATCTTGATTAATGCTAGACGAACCGAAAGAACTTCACAGTCTCCCTGCTTTGCTGAATGGGGCCATCGGTCATTTTTCAGTGGTCGTTTGTTACATTGTTTTATCCAAGATATTTATAATCATAATGAATTGAGACAAAACATCTTTGCCTGCAAGTAATCTAAACTGAAAAGCACATGACAGAAAGGACAGATTGATAGCCAGTG
The DNA here is from genome assembly GCA_024733675.1 of Psilopsiagon aymara. NCBI lineage: Eukaryota > Metazoa > Chordata > Aves > Psittaciformes > Psittacidae > Psilopsiagon > Psilopsiagon aymara. Next base: position 5,041 of record JANRGW010042257.1, read on the forward strand.
TGGAATAACTCCCTTGAGATTAATATATTTTATCCTGTTGATGTTTCTAGTCATAATTATACTCCAAGAATACAATGAATTATGTTAGATGTGAATGAGCTCTTAAGAGCAGTCACTTTCCTTCTAGGAAAAATGCATTTGCTTGCAATAGATACAGAGGAGACAGCTGACAACAAAACTTAAAACACAGCTCCACACTGCTACTAATATGTTGATTGTGCAAACAAAACCATAAAACTTCCTTGAAACTCCCTCATATACATGAAATAAAAAAAATACAACAAACATTTTTAACATGACCAGACTTTCAAATCACTGAAAAAGTAAAAAAGATTGAAGTCCAATGAGTCCAAACTCCATCCAAAACCAGTGCAGCTCCAAAGTCAGATGAGGACTCTGGGCTTGTCCAACTTGCAGGAACAATATGGGGTTATTCCTCCTCATGTGTAGGACTTTCTCCCTTTGCTGAACTTGATGAAGGAGTCAGAGGAGGTGAGACAAGGGCACACCAGAGGTCAAGAGTCTGCAGAGACAGGGTGAGCTCTAAAGAGTTCAGGAAACCCTGCCTTGTATTGAGTCCAGCCCTCTAAGCAGCAGAGTAGAAGATTGCTCTTGTGCTCAGGTCTGAGTGGTTTTGTTACATTTTGGGTGTTTTTTGTTGGTGGTTGGTTTTGTTTGGTTTTGAGTTTTTAAAGAGATGACACACAGGTTACATTTATAAGACAGCAGTATTTCTCGGGGCTTACAGCATAGACCGCTTTAGAAAATAAGCAACCACCTCCTAATATCGCTGAATTCAATTCACTCTGTATTGTTTATCATTTTTTGAGCATTAAATAACTTAGCTCATCATTAAGCCTGATCAACTGAACCATCCCAGTAGTATTTCCTCAAGCTGTTTGTGAAAACACAGTGCGAGTGGAAGATGGAACCTCAGACCCCTTGTTGAGTATAACACAGACCCACCTTTCCAATCTGAGCAACCTCTTCTCACCCTTGATTTTGCTTTCTGACCTCCTTTTAGTCCTGTCCACTTATTTTTCATTTAAAGTCTTGATCTTTATTTTGCCCAGGACTTTCTGAGCAATAATTCTTCCACGCCAGTTACCTATTTCTTACCAGCTGGTCTCTCATCTCCATAAATTCACATTCAATCACTATAGACTGAAACCCATAAACTTTAAATGTCAGAGTCAATAAAGAACTGAACCTCTGGATTCATCACTATTATTACAGAATACACAGAAGCACCGTATGCTGCGTGCATTCAATATATGTGTGTGCCATCAGGTTTATTTTGCGTATTTCTCATTTTTCTGGGAAAGATTCAGCTGACCTCATTTTATGAGACAAAAATTCATGTTCATGTTTCCTTCCTTAGTTGCATTTCTGCTTAGACATCAGTTATTTATGTAAAACCACATTCACATATATTATGACATGGCCTAAGGAGACCAACAAAAACCTAAAATATAACAATATAACACACAGATGATGCAACCCAAGTTCTTTGTACCTCTGATGATGGACTAACATATTCCTGTTAGCAAAGGAAAACTTTCAAAACTTGGTTAGCCAAGCAGCAACAAAGTAAAAGGCTGAGGCAGGGTGCTGGGTGAAATCCAAGCTCTTTCCCATTGAAGCCAGAACCTTATCAACTTACCTTAACAGTGACCACAGAGAAGTCCTCTCCACCTCTATTGCTTAAGTTTTCTGGAAACAGTCTTCCCAGAAAAGGAATTTTTAGCCTCGAACTTTGAATTCCTCCACATAGCCACATTTTTTTCTCATTCAGCAATACGATTTAATCATGGTACTTTCCTAATATAAAAGATTAACTGCTGGATTCAGAGCCCTATTTCTGCAAAAACTGCCAAACAGAAAGCATGCAAAGAAACAACTCAGCATCCCCTTCCTTATCTGTACTTATTTTGTGTAGATTCCCCATGACTGCTGTGGGATGTTATCAGAAGGGCAGGGGAGAGTGCACCTAGGGCTTGACAAGGAAGAGATCACCCTGTTCTCCTGTTCTTTCTTCCTTCTGCCACCACTCTGCACTGAACCAAAAAAGCAAACGCAAAGAGAGAAACAGAGATACAGAGCTAGGCAGTGTTGCATCCCTCATGCAACTCGTCTTTTCCAAGACACCTGGGGAAAAGCCAGGTGAGTCCAAGAGTCACCTGATCTCAAAGCCCTCCCTCCTTTGTGTAGACTCTGGTTATGACAGTCCCCCTCAAGGATCTGACAAATCCTTAAGTACTCTGGTGTCACTTCCCAAGTCAAATACCTTAGACAGTCCTCTAGTCTGGTCCAGTTTATCCTCAATTCAATGCAAAGCATTACTGCACTATGGTACTCCTGCTCTGCGCTGTCTTCTGGATAGTATGAAAAGTCCACTGTACGATAATAATATCCAAAGGTAGTTTACAGATGATTAGTTTGGTCTTCGCACCCTCTCACTTTCTGCCAGTAAAGAGCCTCCCTGAGTCAGTACATACAGGATCTTACTACTCCAGGTCTGGAAGATGCAATCAAGGTTTGGATGGTATCAGTTTTTCACTCTGCTATTCATAGCCAGGGGGCCTGAGCAGCGAAGTGTTTGCTCTGCCACGATACGAGCCCACCCTGAACTATCAAGCATCTGTATGGACAGCAGCCATCAACATATCAGCAATCAAACCAAAGAGAGATTCCTTAAGACTTTCTGTGCTAGCTTTAGTAGGCAACAACTCTGTCTCAAATCTGGGGATAGAGTTGCTGATCCCACAGAGAAATCATGTACAGTACTGCAGAGCTACTAATACCACTCACTGTCTCTATTAGTGTTAAACAAGGATTCTGGATCCCAGGATTCTGGGACCTGCAATGTATAAAGCACATGTTTTACAGATAATTCTATCTAAAGATTGTTTCACTGGCTTATTGTGGGAAACTGGATTCAAGGATACAGATAATTCCCTCAAGTCTTATGCTGCTTGGGAATCTGGAGGTAGCTAGGATCAGCATGTCCACTACCTGTTGTGAACGCTAAAAAGGAGTATGCAAGAAGGAATTAAACTCTCCTGTATCCAAGTCAGTCATTGATAAACCACAAAACTTCTGAATCACTAAAAGGTTGATAAAACCAAATTATTACTGAGATAAAGAAGAATCTTTGTCCTCCTGAACAACTTTGCTCAAGTTAATTAAACTATAGACTTACATTTCTGGTACTGAACTGATACCATACTTTTGAAAATATCTGGGGAGTTTGCTGGGTTTTTCTGATTGTTCAACCCCTGAATCCTGATCCGGGGTAGGAATAAAGCTCTCTAGGAAAGGGGGTTTCTACCATAACGTATTCCTCCTTGACTAGTTAAGAGTTTCCAGAAGGCCTTATTTGTGCTGTGCAGCATCTCACTGGACCTTGACCTGTATCCTGCTGTACCACACCCTGTGTTTGTCATTACAATTCATTTGCTCCAGTGCAAGCCCAGAGAGTCAGCTTTGTTTAAACACCCTGGGCAGGAATTGGCTAATGTAGCATTCCAGCCAAAACCTACAGTTCACAGCCACTGACAACTCAGATTGACAGATGTCAAGGCCTACTGAATTTGATCATTTTACAAAGCACAACAATAAAGTCAGTAAAGCACAAGGGTCCACTAACAGCTTCTTCTTTTTTAACTAGCATAGAATACGCATGCCATAACACAGCCATCTCTCTATGAAAAGAAAACAAAGCACCAAGATACTTTCAAAGACAACACATACTGACTTCTTGAACAGTGTTTGTCAATGTGGCATCTGAGTGCCACCTCACTTAAGTACTAAGCTTCATAACCAGCAGCTGTAATGGAAGGTAATGCCTCTCTCATTCTCCATTCATCCTGACATGTAAGAATAATGAACACCACTATGCATCAGCCCATTCAAACACCTGGCTTCAAAGGAATTATTTGTTACCCCAACGTACTACTGGGTTTTTCCTCTGAACATTCAAGTTTGGTCAGAAACTGTTGCATCAAGTTCCAGCTGTGTTAAGCTATAGTATTCCCCTGCCTGAAAGACAATACGGCATATGAAGCTCAGACCAGCAATTTAATCTATTATGTTTTGTAACACAATATAAATTTTTGATAATAGCAGTAATATGTATAATGCATATGGCTGTAAAAATGTCAACCAACTTTTATGGCTTTCCTCTTCATATGAATATTCAGTCATCCATTCGTCCCTAGATCCACTTCAATCCTGAAAAAGACAAGATTAAATAATTTAATTGATGCATTTTCTTAGAGATTCATTAATCCCTAACCACCAACATCTGTTCCATAGTAAAACAGAGGTCAGAAGAACAGGAAGGTTATAAGCACTTCAAATAAAACTGGATAAATATGACAAAAAGTATACGGGAGAAAACCTCATGTTTCCTCTTAACTAACAATTTCAGTCAATGCTCTCAAGTGTCCCTAATTTCTGAGCTGCTACTTGAGTGCATTAAATCCCAACTGCTTTAATTAATATTCAGGGCCCATCATATATCTGTACACTGCATTTGTACAGGTAAAGACAAAAACTTTCCAGCAGTTTCCGAGTGCCAATATTCTTTACTGGTATTTCAAAATGTGTTTCCCAGAAATACTACGCAAGATCTGGGCAACAATGCATTAAAAGCCAGAATACATTTATTAGTGAGGTCAGTCAATACTCCAGCCACAGGAAATAACTGTGCAAGATCATTACAAAATTTGCATAGTTATTTCCTGAAAGGTTTCCTATAGGCACATGATTATTTTAGTTAAGTTATTAAAAAAAATGTATAATGAGATTTAAATCCTATATTACACTTTTGGAAGGCTCCTTCAGGTCTAAGAAAATATACTAATCCCGTAGCCTAACTTTTTTAAAGCCTGAGGGAAGGGAGAAGAAGGGAGAAAAGCTTCATATGTCCAAAATTTAAATAACAGACAGTATGTCTCAAACCTCATCAGAATGTGCGCATGTATCTGGAAGCAAATGTTACATACATATGTCTCTTTAAATAATGGAAATGGTGTGAAGTCAAGAATCTAAATCTGCTGTCAGAGTTATTATAAACAATCTGCTGTTATTTTTGTATCTTTCAAAATAAGGTCATCCTTCAAACAGCAGCGGAGTATCACCTGCCCGCTTTTGACACCACAGCCCAGTATTTCATTACTGCTGTATATATCACTACTTGATCAATAGGTTTCCAAACACTAAGGAAACTTTTACACTGAAAACAAGACAAGAAGCTCCCTTCAGCGTATAAAATTCATAAATACTCATGTACTTTGCTACTATTATACTGACTAAACACCATGCAGTTAATTTTATTTCTAACAAAATATCAAGGTTAATAGAAAAAAGTAAATATTCCTATGATTTATAAAAGGCTGCCAAATAACCACAAACACCGACCTAACTAAATGCAATTAAATACTGTAGGCTTAGAGCACGCTAAGTATTCTAGACCATTTGTCCTATTGCTCATGCATCTTGCAGATTCTTTTTTCTTGATTAATCCTGGCATTATTTGGATTGCTTAAAAATTTCCATTTCATGAAGCAGATTTTCTTTTTTCTTTTTTTTTAATTTTAAACCACACACTTGAAGAGTCATCTTTGAGTCTCTAGCTGCTCCTTTTCTGTGCTAATGCCCAAAAATGGGACAAGTGGACCAGGTTTTCCATATGCTGGATCCACATGATGTAGTTATCTAACCTGGGCAGGAAATAACTAAGTCATCGAGTTCTTTAAAATTAAATGTAATGCATTCAAGAGTTTTCAGGGGTCTCTGTCGGAGGAAGACAGAGTTTGATGTGTCACTACTTCCAGTTCTCCAGGTTTTCTCATTATTACTCTTCCCTACATGCATACAGACATTCGCTCTCCCACAACACAACTTAGCCTCAAGTTACACAAGAACACTAAGTCCTATTAGGTTACCGTGGCTATGGTGACAAGAGCAAACACAGGTATGTTTTTCACGCTAACACACCACTATCCAACTAGCCACAGCCGCAGCTGGGTTTGTGTTATTAAATCATACACAACCACTCTTGTTATGAAAAAGCTATTTCATTAGCAATGACAAATAACTGGGTTTGCTTATTCATTATCTTTAGGTCTGCACTATTTATCAACCCCTAAATTGCCCATGTCCTTGCATCGCTAGGGTGCTCCCCCCATGGAAGTGCTTTTACATGGAAGGTCCTTCTCTTCACCAAGTGCAAGCCAGGCACACTACAAGCTCCAGCAGTGCCACCATCCCACAGTACTGCTTCACCATGACACACACAGTTTGGGGACAGGACAGTGTTTATCCCCTAGCACTGACCACCAGGGTGACCAAGAGCATTGATTATGGCGGCCAGTGCACACTTTCCACACATGCCATCCATACAGGTCACAGGCCTCTTTGCTCCAACTATTTCAGGCTGCTTTTGAGGGGAAGATGAAGAGCAAACCACTCATATGAAAAGCATTTAAACAGTAAGTCCACAAATACGTTGCCTGATTTTCAGAAGAGATGAAAATATTCAGCTTCAGATGAAAAGACTTTGAAATGCATAAGAAAAATAGGACTGTCTGCCCTTCCAGATACAGTACATCCATTCTGCCACTAAAAGAGGCTGCCCTGTGTAGACCTGCCCTTGCCTCTAACAAATAGAATGGTTTTGAACATATAAACCTATGTTAATCCACTAAAAACCAGTTCATGCTGAGATCACTTTTACATCTGTTTATATACTGCTAATTGTTAAGTAAATTCCCATTAATACAGTTACACGTTATTTCTCATGCTGTTCTCCCCCTTTTCTTATTCAGATTGATATGGGGAACATACATTTGGAAAAGACCAACTCATTTGCAAAGTTAAGTCATTTGCTGAATCAGGATTCATTAACTTCTCCCTTTACAAAGCAAATCCCATATTTGGGCACAACCACGTTCTTTAATCTGCACTCACACTTCTGCAATACCTTTCAAAGGCCCTGAGTCACATCAGACTTCCCCGAAGACAGAGCATGACTTCTCCCACACTCGCAAAAGACCCCCGAACATCAGGTAAGGCAGGATCACTGAAAGCACTGTTTCAGCAAGGTTCAGAGACAAAGCAACCCAGTTTATCCTGAGGATGGCCACCTTGACATTGATAGCAGCCGCATATTTGATCTTTTTTTTTTCTGGTACTTGCAGGGAAATTTGTAAATTCCATAAAGTAAACATTCTCCAGAAGGCACAGGTAAAATAGACATTAACCATGAGCTACAGATTTGCAACAGACTTCAACATTTAAAATCAGTAACAACAGGTGAGGCTGAAATCCAGAGCAGCACTGCACTGAATCGACACACCCAAAAATCTATCTAAATTACACTTGAAGTGTCTACCTTTCTTGCTTGGGTCTAGCCCCCAGGATTTTTGTAAACCAAGTCCTGTAACTGAAAGTAGACAAAATACTTTGCCACAAAGTTGTCTGCAAAGAGTTAAAAAACTTTACATTCCAAGATAAGCCACTGTCCCACCAGCAGCCATCACAAGTTCCAAGATGAACTGGGTAATGCAGCTCAAAATGCATCCAGTTTAGGATAAGTGTAACCGCTATGTATTTTCTAGACCTCAGAAGACCAAAGGAGCACTTCCTGTGCATTTGGTTGCTCACTAAGTAATTCCAGTCATAAGTTTTATTCTGTCCTCAGATTTTTTGCTAGTCTTTGATTGTGATTTCTGTTTGAACAAGGCAAGTGGAGCTACTTGCTTTAAGATGCCAGCCCCCCCGCCAGCATCTTTGTTGCTCTGAGGTACTGTCATAACAAAAATATCTTAAGCTGCTCAAAATATTTCTAAAAATTAACTTTATGCCTCAACTTTTAGTTCTCCCTGGTATTTTAATAAAAGTAAAGAGGAGCGGGAGGCAGAGAGTGGGATGGTTGTTGCTAGGCAATACCTAGCTCTCTTGAACTCCTACAGACTGAAATATTTATCCAGACTCCCACCGAGAATGACATATAGCATAGAGAAAGAAGAAACACATGCATTTACTAAAGTACATCATTATTCAAGGTAAGAAGTAGCAGCTCTGCCACCAACTTGGTTCCTGGAGCACCTAAGCCAAGGAGGCTGCAGTCTGGGATGGGAAGGTGATAGAGCTCCTCCTGAACATCTACCCTGATTTATTTCAGCTGAGCCTCATGGGGTGATGCCTCTAACACTTTCACACCAAACAGAATTACCTCAATGCCATTTGGCGCTTGGCAGCACAAGAAAATCCATACTTTACTTGATCTGATTGTATAGCTGTGATGTTCTTCTGTTGTTTGGGTCTTTTTCCCCCAAATCATTATACTTCAAGAACAAGTTTCCATAGAAAAAAGCATGCAGATAACCAGATGTGAATGAATGATTCATTTAACCAAACATACAACCTTTACACCATGCTCTTCTCCCTCTTCCCTTTAAAACTTTACTCAATTATTAAACTTTCAAAGAGTGGTTACACAGTCTTTCAGGAGAGTCTTAAGAGTAAAACCCACTATTCTTTAAGAGGTCTTTTATTTGATGTTAATGAATTATTTTGAATTAAATAGCTTCAAGGGTAAGTTCCAGATTTTCTGGGGCTTAAACATGAATTCCGAGGACTCTGTTCTCTCTAAAACTTAAGGGTCTGGTTTGACAAAGTTATAAACAAATATGCTACATTTCACAGCTTTTGAGACTTATTAGTCTGGGAAATATGATGCCTTTCAGTAACATTAAAAAAAACCCTTCAACTGTATCAATGTATACAAATAAGATTAGAAAGTGTGCACACTGATATATTGCAAAGGTGAAAAAAGACTTAGTTAAAACCTGGACAAGTAATAAGAGTCCTCAAAAGCCTGGATTTTGGCAAGAATCAGTAGTCAATCTATAAGAGTGCAATAAATTGCAGGGACAGAGAATAATGCAGCAGAATACTAAATCCCCTTGAAGTTTGATTCAAGAAGTAGTTACCTTTGACACTCTCAGTTGTTTGAATGGATAGCTCTGAAACCTTGATACTCCCTTCAGAATGCTAGTTTAAATAGAATGACATTGGTTTTCCTTAGACATAAATAAAAGAGAATGCTGATAAACACAGCCACACATCACTTTGGACAGCTTCTGTGACATAAGGAAATGTTCACGTTACAGTGCACACACTCAGCGCATGGTCTCTCAGTTCATCACCTTATCCTCGCACACAGTTCAAACTCCACATTACAGTTAAAATTTTATTTACCAGCCTGTGCTCAACGTCAAAGGGCACAGTGGGCCTTTTCTCATTACAAGAATTACAGCTTCATACATGTATATATTTATATACACAAAAATATACATATATATGCGTATGAATACAAAAACATGCACACATACACCCACAAATTTTTGGTGAATTGATTAAATATTTTTTGTAAATAACTGCGTTACAGAAGCTGCCAAAAGCATACTTCTGGTACACCATGAAAACAACACAGCATGTTCAGCCAAGCTGTAAAATTTAACTGTTTTTCTGAACCCATAAAGAAACGGAATTCAAAAAAAAAAAAAAAAAGTTATGTTTTCCCCTTATTTTCAGACTTTCTTTTTCCCTATTTTCAGACTTTCTTCAACAAACAGTACATATTACTCTCCAGATAATGCCAATCCAAGATTTCTACTCATAAAGGCTTACAAGCATCTGAAAGAAATTATGGAACAGTAGTGTTTTAAAAGTGGTTATTCCTAATTACAAGTTGGAATCAACTATGTTGTGTTTCTTAAAAAAAAAAAAAAAAATTAAAAAAGATTAAATGCACTGGAAACAAAGTCAAACTGTTGGAACAAGTCCAGAGAAGGGCCACGACAATGATCAGGGGACTGGAGCACCTCCTGTATGAAGACAAGCTGCAGAAGTTGGGGCTGTTCAGCCTGGAGAAGAGAAGGCACCTTGAAGACTTCATAGCAGCCTTCCTGTAACTGAAGGGGGGCTATAATGGTGCCAGGGAGGGACTCTTCATTAGGGTCTGTAGTGATAGGACAAGGCGTAATGGGTTCAAACTTAAACAGGGGAGGTTTAGATTGGATATAAGGAAGAAATTCTTTACTGTAAGGGCAGTGAGGCACTGGAATGGGTTGCCCAAGGAAGCTGTGAATGCTCCATCCCTGGCGGTGTTCAAGGTCAGGCTAGATTGAGGCTTGTGTGACATGGTTTAGCGAGAAATGTCCCTGCCCATGGCAGGCGGGTTGGAACTTGATGATCTTAAGGTCTGTTCCAACACTAACTATTCTATGATTCTGTGATTCTATATAAATTTAGATTGGATATAAGGAAGAAGTTCTTCACTGTAAGGGTGGTGAGGCACTGGAATGGGTTGCCCAAGGAAGTTGTGGATGCTCCCTCCCTGGCAGTGTTCAAGACCAGGCTGGAGAGAGCCTTGGAAGACACGGTTTACTGTGAGGTGTCCCTACCCATGGCAGGAAGATTGGAACGAGATGATCTTAAGGTCCTTTCCAACCCTAACTATTCTATGATTCTATGAAAGTGTGAAATCCAAAAGAAAGGTATCCCTACAAGAAAGCTACATATGTTTCAAGTAGGGTAAGAGCGAAGCAACTAGACAGTGATTTCTCCGTATCATAAATGGGGAAAGTTATAAAGACCAGCCCCTCCCGTGTATCTTTCATCAGGAGACTATAGAAGTTACACAGAAAAAGACCTAAATGTACAGGTAACTTACTTTCATTTCACCCTGCTAATAAGGATTAGCATTACCAAATGCTATCACCCCCTTCCCCTCTTCTGCTCTGATACTTTTACTCAAATTACATTTATGCTCGGTACAGAATCGAGCCAGCTCTACTTGCAGTACAGGCAACAGTCCTTATGCTCTTTTCTCAAAGCTGCAAGACAAACTTCATTTATATTCTAACCCTTTCAAAAACAAACCAAGGATGCTCTCTATTTCCTTTCAAAGGCTTCTGAATCTGAGTCCATCAGAAGAACAAATAATCCTTGCACCTGTATGCAGTTACAATTGAAATAGCCAGAGCTTAAGGTCACCAGTTTCTTTAGGACACGTGGCAGAGCATCAGTTTCTGCATGGACTACACCTACCTGACGTTCCATGTGGCGATGGCAACCCCGCTACTACTCATCTAAGGGAGGTTAGCTGATCACCTATGGCCACATGCTACAAGTCCAAAGGAACAAGTACAACTTCAGTGCAGACTTGTGCCAAAATCTTCCCCCTGTAAACCCAGCTGCAGTAAGCATCCCATGGTTTGGTAACAGAGCACAAGCACCAGAGATTTAGTCTGCAAGAAAGTCTGAAGCACATGAATGCCTGAAACAGATCAGCTCTGCCCCTGCTGGCAAACACTACCTTTATGCAGCTCAAAACTTTGTAGAGTCTCCTCATAGCTGCCCCCAGAGGCAACACCAGGACAACAAAAAAATCAGAATAGGAAGAAAAAAACGTAGCTCTGTTTACATGTAATAGCTTATATAAACCCTGGCATGTCTTTTACGCTGTGCACTAGCCGTCATCCCACTGCAGATGAAATACCAAACAGCTTTCCCCTCACCACAGTGTTGAGGACCCTGTGCCAACTTTCACAGCAAAACCAATTAAAGAATAAGCAAAACCAGAATAAGCTGAGGTCATTAAGCTTCTTTTTAAAAGAGGAAACAAAATCATTCCCACAAGCAGCAGAGAAAGCTAAACAAGCCATAAGTTTATACATCACCAGAGGGCAGTTGTAAATTCAGCACTGATACCCCCACAGCCGGCAGAGGCAGCAAGCCAACACCTTGTTTCACCAAGCCACATCCTGGAGATATTCACCTCCCCAGAGATGCCCACTGAGCTACATGTGTGAATCCCACCTCACTGCATCAATCTGTGCAAGGTAAGTAAGCCAAAAAATTTTCAAACTGATCAAACAAACCTGGTTTGCTCCTCCAAAACAGAGGTGGCAATAAATACGAGGCAGCACTTACCTCTACAGCTAGCACAGCCACAGCAGCTTGAGAGAACAAGCGTCAACAATTTACCCCAAAGTTGGAAGAAAGAGCAAAGAAAACCAAGCAAACACTGTCCCAGGTTGTGATATACACCAAAGAAACCCATCCATCCTCATTTCTAGGCTCAAGAGTTATGATTCCAAGGAAAAAGAAAGTCGACAGCTGAATGCACCCTGCTTAACATGGTGGGTAGCAATGTTCAGCTCCTACTCCTTCCTGCCTTTGCTCAACCCACAGTAAATTTTCGCACTGAATTCATCACAATTTGATCACCTTCTTTTGTTTTCCATTTCAAGTATACCAATACAATGCTTTTTCAATAAAACAGCATATGTGAAGGTCTGGGTACATATTCAGGTTCTAAACTGGGGGCACTATATGACAGTTAATCAGTTATATGACACTATATGAAACTATATGACTATATTAATCAGTTGAAGGAGTCTATTTTGCTGGCATTCTACAGATGTGGTTAATGAGTGTCTATTTTAATTGGAAGGCACACTCTCTAAAATTGATCAATTGACCATGAGTGTTTCCAGTAGTAATTTTTAATGTCTTTTCTCCTAGCCTGCTCTTTGTTGAAAAGACAGAAACCAGCATTATTACTAATAATTATCCCTCAGCATACTGTAAGTAAAAAGCTCAGAAAAGGGAGAAATCCCATATTTAACTATACAATGTTTCCATCAGGCATTGACCAGCTTGAAACAGCTCTGCTACCAGCTTCAGTAGCTACAAGCCTTTCATTAATAATTGTAATTCCACAGAAAATCACTGAAGCATACAAGTGGTGTATTTAGAGGGAGCAGAATTGACTGTAGTACTGTTCCTGGAGAATTTCCACTGAAAACCCTCCATCCCTCTGTAAAGAGCAACACAAGCCACGATTAGCTTTAGGAAAAGGTGCATGTGTTCGGATATCAAACTGGTCATATTGCACCAGCCTCCCTGGCTCTTGTCTTACTCTCCTTGTTCTCATAGCCCTTGTGGTGCTCTTGTTATTGTCCAGTCCTGATCTAAATAGAAACATATTTGCTTCTCCCCTGACAGCTCCCCCATCACTTGGATGTTTTTGGGGGCAGAGGAACATTGGGGAGTAATTGAATGCATTATTTTATTCAGATTTCGAGGGGTGGAATTAATCTGCAGTTCTGACTACATATTTAAAGGCAAAGATCAGAAGTAGCCCAATTTCCAAAGGTAATTTGTACTTTCCAGACTCCTACTGAAATTGCTGCAGCCTGCAGGACTCACCATCTGCAAGCACTAAGCCAATGCCATTTCATTCTGCAGACCAACATGGACAAACAACCCCCTTAACCATGGCTCAGCAATTATTCACAGTCACAGCCCAGAAAATACAACCCGAAGAGTAACTTTAGTGGATACAGTTCTTGCCAGTTGGCAGGTTCATCTCACCTACCTACAGATACCTACACCTGCGCTAGCTGCCCTTCATGGCTCTGTAGTTAAAGGAGAGAAACAGACAGCTCAAGGGCCTGAGTTACTGTCATTGCAGGCAGCCCAGCAACTGCTCTTTACCAAAGAAGTATTTTACATGAAATGGTACTAAGTCGTCTGCAGAGTGAAGGGTACTACAAATTTTGAGAGCTTCAGGGTTTTTTAAACAAGTCTTGGGTTCCTTTGTTCTCCAGATCAAACCCTCAAGTTTTTAAGACTTCAAAAGTCATTATATTCAATGGAGCCAGGCAGATTTGGAAAGGCATCCCATTTTTAAAAGAGCTTGGAAAAAAAAAAAAAAAGTGAAAAAAAAAGTAACTTGAGACTGTTAAACACTACTACCAAGCAGGAATTGGCAGCACCGCGCTTCCTGCATACCAAGGTGATAGACAGAGGTTAATACCGCTCATCAGTTACATGGACACCAGCATAAGAAAAGAATTATAAAAATCAGAAACTAAGGATAGTAAGGAAGTTGCATTGCTTGGTTTATTAAGCTAGAAAGGAAAGTACTCCACAGAAACAATCCTGCATTGCATGGGGGAAAACACAATTTTAAAGACCAACGATTTTTGCCCTGGAGCTCAGCCAGACTGGCTACTCCTGTGCTAAGTCTCACCTCAGGAAAACCAATAAATCCCACATCCCAACTGGCCCTCATCATTCCCATTAGAAGCTAGCAAGTGGACTCATCACACTTAATTATTTCTCACAGAAGACAGTAAAAATAAATTAATGAACAGCATTAATAAACTATTTAATACCAATAGACTATGCAAATACCAGAGAAGATTATCACTGAAGAGAACCTTTTTTTGTTTGGGGGTTGTTTTGGGTTTTTTTCCCCCCCAATATTCCATGCTGAATAGAAAAATTATGTAGATGTGGCAGTACAGACACTTTCTGAATGAAACACACCCCTGTCAAGGCTCAAAGACTTCTACCCCAGACACCCAAAACTATTCCTGGCTGACCATAATCTGTAACCCCTACAAACCATCCAGACTCACAACAACATGAATTACACGAACAACTATACTCATTGCTTCCCTGAGGATCAAGTTCAGCAGCTCCTCAACAATCATAGCTTTTGTTTTGGTATCAATTCCCTTTGATTACTTTCTTGATTTGCAGGAACACAGGACATGGTACATGACTTCAATTGCATAACAAAGTGGTTAAACTAACTGGCAGTATGAGAAATGTGTTAGCTGAAGATGCCCCTGGGATCTTAGTTCTCAATTTAATGCTGGGAATGCATCTATCTAGTACTAAGTAATTTAGCAGCTTCCCCATAATTTCATTAACTATTGAAAAATAATCCTGTCATTTAAGTAAGAGATAGCGAACACAGCTGCTGTTGGCACACACTGATTTCAAGTGGTTGTCCTTCATCCACCATCAACTGTCACAAAGGTCTCCCCACCTTTTCTCCCAAATACTGAATCCCTTCAGTTACCCCAGTTCTTCTTTCCATGCTACCAAACACAGAAACATTTGCAGTTGCCCAGATCTCAAGCCTCTAGTGCAATCGCATCTCTCTCAGGTTCATGATCCCTACGACCACCTCTGACACACAGCCAACACCAGACCCTGCTCCCATTGACACTTGACCCAGGCACGGAAACACTCCCCTCTTGACCACTGGATCTCCCTATCCACCCCTCTCACTGCAAGGTTGTGGTCTGGGGTTTTTTTAATACACAAGAATTTCTTCTATATCCTAAGTGGTGCTCCTGATTATTCAGTAGATAAAAGGATTCTCTGTTATTCTGAGCTTTCAGTATCCTGAATTCACTGGTGCAGTACAGGTGGCTGGTGCTACCTACTCCAAGACACCACTGAAACAGAACCTGTCTCACACAATACTCTCTTATTGAAAAGGGTTTTGTTACCAAAGACAAAGCAATTATGAAAGCATCATTACAATGGTAAACTTGAGTTACTAATACCACTACACACAAAATACTGACAGCAGCAGAGAGGCAAGCACATTATTTCTGTGTATTGCAAGATGTTGAAAGATAACAGGAAGGGATTCTATAGGTATATTAAGAATTAAAGGCAGGCTAGGGACAACATGGGCCCCCTCTGGTAGCTATCAGAAGAAGTGGCTACCCTGCATTTGGAGAAAGCTGAGGCTCTTAATGACTTCTTTGCCTCAGTCTTCACTGGCAAATGCTCTGACCACATCACCCAACTCTTGGAAGGCACATGCAGGGACAGTCAGAATGAAGACCCTGCGCCCACTGTAAGAGAGGAGCAGGCTCGAGACCATCTTAGGAACCTGAATGTGCACAAGTCCATGGGACCTGATGAAATCCATCCGTGGGTCCTGAAGGAGC